>APFE031610096.1:0-16382 GCA_000404065.3 Pinus taeda | reverse complement strand
CAACCTTGAGGGAATTAGCATTATCTTTTCTCTTTTGTTGCATGTCATGCAAGAAGACAACTACTTTATTCATGGTGACAAGCTCCTCATAAAGGCTCCACATGGTTACTCCTAATGCCAATACTTCACCAAGTATGGTTGCCTTAACTTCTTCCAGATATACTTGTGTGGGAGCTGCTTTCTAGACCTCTGCTTGGAGCTTCTCAATTTGTTGCCTTGCAGCCTACAATTTCTTTACCATGCCTATTCTTGACCATGAGATACTCTATATTTGACTTGGTAACACCTGCGAAGGCCAAGTTGGATTAAGTAATGGTCATTAGATTTATCGTGGTATCTATTATAATCACCCTTTCTCTAATGAATGCAAGAGATGTAAAATAATCCAGAAAATGTTTCGTTATTACTTGTACAATATTCTTCTGAATCTCATCGTAAGTTAGATTATATGTATCCATGACCGGACCATCATCAAGAGGAATAATTTCCTCTTCTTCGCTTGGAGCTTACTCTGTTGTTGAAGGAGGAGGACACTGAATGGCGACCTCCTGATTACTCAGCATAATCTCAACATCTTGGTTTTGAATTTCCAGTTCCACCTCCATGTCTTGAATCATAATCAATTCTTCAATTTCTTGAGAAAGTTACTTCTCCTGCAACTATTTTCTATCCTCTTCTAGTATTCGGTTATGCTCTTGTTCTTTGTCATATTTTTGTGCTGCTTATTCTTCTTCAATTCTTCATATTTCTTCTTATTCTTATTTCTACCATTCTTCTTCCAATATTTTCTGCTCTTGTTCTTCCCTCTGCATCATCTATTCTTCCTTCTTCCTTTGTTTCCTCCTCTTTTCTCCTGCTATGGCCTCTTTCAAGATGATTGGATCTACTTCCATCTTGTGGTTGTGCTCTTCAAATGGACTATGTGAAACTTTCCTTTTTCCCTTTTCACACACTAGGTTTCACCTTTCTGTTGGTTTTGCCTCTGTAGTGGCTTCTTTTTTAGTAGCCGCCTATGATTTTTCATATGAAGCTAATTGGTTAGTGGCACTTGGAGGCATTGTGAAAATTATTGATCTCTTCTTCCTCGGGCTTGTAAAATGTCCCACTTGGCCATTGGAAATGAATCCTCGCATAGTGTTATTTGCAAACATTCCTAGGATCATAGAGATTGAAGTCAAAATGACCAAATTTAAATTTCTATATCTCCTTTCCTTCCATGTTTGCAACCATCAAATTCTTGATCTCTTACAACCCAATTTGCAAAAGAAGAACGAGCCAAGGTGCCTTCTTCTTCCTGTGAAAAACTCCAGATAACCCTGTGGAAAGATGATAAGAAACTTCTTGCATGACCAACTTTTTAGTGGCATACCTTGACAAAAGATGTGGAGACTTCTAACCACCGAACACTCTAATGAAATTTCCATCCAGTGAGCTAAACTAATCTGCTAATTCTTACACTAATGTCATTGCCTCACAGGACATGTAAGGTGGATCTTCCTAAAATATTAACTTGTATAATGGAATGAAGAAGTGAACAGTCAAATTTTAAATTACTCCTTTATAACTACACCCCAAAAGTAGCTCGCAGTAAATGTGCACGGTGGTTTCTCTTGGTGACCAGGTCCAATTTATGCCAGGAAATGAATTATGAGGAAATATTGCATCTAGCAAGTAAGCAGACATGTATAATATGTATTTCTTACCTTGGGAGGGTTCTTAGCATTAATCACATGAATTCTCAACTATTGAGCTAGCAAATCCGACCATATGAATGGTTTTCCTTCATTCACAACCTGAATAAGCAAGAATTCCCAACCTTCTAGAAAGGTTTCAATACTACTGTGGCCATAAATCCGATAGCATAAGACTATCAAGTATTTGATAAAAATGGCTAAAGCATACACAATTACATAAACATAATCATATATCAGGCACAAATGGTGCATGTGTAATCACACTCACACACAGATTACATTCACATCACTCTATTAAATAGAGTCTCTCATATCCAACTTATTCCTAATTTAGAGAGAGTGGTTGAGATAATTTCTCAACCATCACAAACCAACTCCTTAAATATGGAATGTGAGAATTAACTCCAACATCCCCCCTTAATGATTACATTACATCAAAATAACAAAATAATCAAGCTTGTCAGTAGATGCTCCATCAAGTTGCCTCGTAACACTCGGAAAGGTGTAGTTGGCAAGTTGGATTCCCGAGTTCCTTTCTCAACTCCCGAATCAAGGATCTCCCGAAGTCAATTACTGAACAACATCCCAATCTGTCGCATAACCTCATTAGGAAACCACTTCCACGTCTAACACTAATGAGGGATCCTTCCCTAGATCCGCAACTGCCATACTATCTGGACAACCATCCATATTGAGCCATACTGCTACTTGATCTCTAAGTACTGGCATCAGACACATAGTTGAATTGCTAGTTATTTAAAAAAGTCTAACAGATTCACTCTCTTCATTGGATTCATCATCGGAATTCAATTGGTATTCAATTGTGGTTATATTTTTTGATTCTTTCCCTTTTAACACATCACTAGCACGACTTCTGCAATTCCACGTTGTATGCCCAATTTTCTTGCAATAGTGGCATTCAATGTCACCTTTGTTTGCATTTTTCTTTCTCATCCTTGACTTTCTCCACAAGGCATTTTCTACATGAGAGTTCTCTTCGGCATCCTCTATTTTCAGTCGCTTTTCCTCCCCCATAAGTGCTGCAATTGTCTCTTGCAATGTTTGTGTAGACATTTGACTCAAAGTGAAAACAACATTACTATAACTTGAAGGAAGACTATTTAATAAACAGCATTAGCATCTTCATCCTCCACCTTAGTCCCAGCTTCACTTAATTGTCTTAAAAGAGACATTAAATTATTTATATGACTGGACATAGATGTCTCCTCATTCATTTTCAGACTAAATAATTGTAGCTTTAGGGAGAATTTTGCATTTTTAGATTTTACACCAAACAATTGAGCCAAATGTTCCCATATTTCCTTTGATGTTTTAATAAGATCTACATGATGTAATTGCGAATCAGAAAGAGAAAGTCCAATAATAGACTTAGCTTTATCATCTCTATTTTTCCATTCAAATAACTCTTTGACATCTGTAGGTGCTACTTCTGAACCATTCACTATTCCCCACAATTTTTTATTCATTAATTGCAGTTGTATTTTTACTTTCCATGAGGGAAAATTCAAACCACTGAATTTATCTAACACCATAAACTCCATGATAAAAGATAATACCTTTTCTAAAATGGCCAGAAAAATCATGTTTGAAGCTTCAACCGCCCGTTCCCAGTGACTGCTATGGCAACGCACTCAGTGTCTCCTTCGCTGTGGCAAAAGGGTTTAATGAAATTGTGCATCCTTGCAGGTCGGGCTTTCCATCATGAATCTCCTTGTCTCTGATCTATTATCGAGAATGCACAACAGAACTGTAAGTAAATGGAACGAAAAAACAACTTGGCTCGTATCTTTTCGTGGATCACCTCCCTCTCGTCATGCAAGAACAACAGGCACAAAAAAAACAAAATATCTGATGACCAATATTGATGCTGACTTCGCGGATCTGACTATTATAAGGAAGAAATTGAATGTCTGCACTGTTATTAATTTACTACAGAACTACAGACGTTTCATAAGCCTGGAAATGAATTTGTAAGTAGGAATTGAATGATTCAGTCATCTCTCACAAACAAAAATGACCTGCTCCAAAACACCCTCTTCCTGCTTCATGCGAACACTGTCTTCACCGTCTTGCGCATGACCGTGAAGGTCCGTGGCTAAGTTTCCATTGCAACTTCTTGAAAATAATGCACCATGTTCGCTTCTGTGAGTCAGAATTGGAGCTAGCAGGAGATTGATCTGATCCTGAGGAGGAAGTATAGCTAGGCTGCACAACATCTGTCCTGGACTCTAATGATTGATGAAGAATCCTGACATGAAATTCTGGTTATGCACAGGTTCAGATCTAGCTCTGATACCATGATAAAAATGGCTAAAGCATACACAATTACAGAAACATAATCATATATCGGGCACAAATGGTGCATGTATAATCACACTCACACACAGATTACATTCAGATCACTCTATTAAATAGAGTCTCTCAGATCCAACTTATTCCTAATTTAGAGAGATTGGTTGAGAGAATTTCTCAACCATCACAAACCAACTACTTAAATATGGAATGTGAGCATTAACTCCAACAGTATTGATAATATTTTCTATGATATTTGGTCTTGTAAGTTTTGTTGGGTGTTTAGTGGAATTTGGAAGTCTCCTTCACCCAACATTTGATGACATCCTTTGTGATTAGGTAGTTGGTGACCTCATAAAAGTGGTAATCCATGAGTGATTATGGCATTAGAAAATGATACATAAGCTGGTAATCAGGTGCCAAGAAAGATGCAAGTCTTTGTCCACTAGCATTGCTAAGAATCATGGTCTTGTTATTTGTATCTGATAGTGCCCAGCTGACAATGTTTTCACATGGAAAAACTGGGTACCTATAGGCAATCTTGTGGAATCCTGAACTTTGGACATTGATGTAAACTTGTCGGTCTTTAAGATCCTCTTTGAAATTTTTTGTTGAGAATGCCTCATTCACCTTCTTCCATGTAATGTCTGACTCTTGTTCTATGAACAACTGAGTGTCTGAGAAAACTGGAAAATTCACTAGAGTACTCTCAATTGCCTCCCTGATGTTGCTCTTTGTAGTGTCCTTTGAGGTAGATCTCTTGGGAGCCATAGCAACAGTAACTGATCAAGAGAGGTGCTCAAAAATGGAAATACCTATAGGAGAAAAATGTGCTCATGGAAAACATAAATTAGCTCAAGAAAAATGACTCACAAAAAAATATCAAGGTAGAAACCATAAGAAGGAGAGGGAAAACTATGCAATTCCTAGAATGAGGGAAGAGACTGACCTCATGAACTATGCATTGTGCAGTCTCAACAGTCAAGGGAGAGGCTTGAGGCTTGATACTGTGTAATGCGAAGTATCAGCCTAGGAAGAATGAGGGAGAGATTATGCATTGTTCAGTCTCAGTGGTAAAGGGTGAGGCTCGAGCCCTAGAACTACACAATGTTTAGTTGGGAAATTGAGGGAATGTGCATTTCACAGTCTCAAAGGCCAAACATGAGGCTTGAGCCTTGGATTTGCACAATGCACAATTGATCATGGCAATTGTTGGCCAAGTAAAGGGAAAATTTGCCTGGCAAGGGGATGGGAAGTGGAAGATCTGAGTGGCATTGCAAGAAAGAGTGCATATCTGACTGAGGTAAATATAGATTAGTGAAAATCAAGTGCAGAAGATCAGCATGAAAAAGGAAAAATAACATGCATATGGAGTAGCTGAAACAATGACGAGTAAAAACAAGAAGTTGACGCTACACTTGTAAAATTCAAATAACATACTAAACCAACACTTTTAAAATCTAATATATGATAAAATACCAACATGTATGAAAATAAATAAGCAAAACAACACTCACAAAAGTGAAACGACAAAAGAAAAATTCACCAGGAAAAGTGTTGCAAACTCCACCGAAGGTTCCTTGATCTCCTTTGAAAGGCTATAGCTCCAAGATCAAATGTGAAAATGAGCTATAGAGGCATCTATTATATATATTTATATTGGTTAGGTTTTATTTTTTGCATATCTAAAATCAAGGAAAAAGTGACACTTGGCTAAAAGTGAAAAATAACAACTTGTGTCACTTCTTCGAGAAACTAATTATCCACTCCCTATTTTCTAGGGATTACTTTTTATCTTTTTTCATTTTTATTTTTTTGAGAAACTGGTCATTCACACTACCAAGAAGGATTGTACAATTCTCAACCACAAGGGATTGGGAAACTCCTTGGCTCAGTGAATTGTACAAGTTTTTAGGGCAAGGGAAGCTTTTTCATAATTTCTAAGCTCAAGGCTAGTCTTCCTCTCAATATTGCACATTTTGTGAGCTCAAATCTGGTCTTGCTCTCTGGATTTTACAATTCATATCCTTAAGTTTGGCTTGCCTTCCAATATTTCACAATTTTTTAAGGAAAGACCGACAAAGTTGCAAAATCAAGGCAAGAGATGGCTTGTGTTTGAAAAGGTCCTTATCGTGATCAAAACAAGACATCACAAGAACTGCATGGAAAGATAAGTCTTTAAGATAGCATGAATACTTGACGATAGTGAATGATGAGATCCTGTGGGCAAAAGGGAGGCTCCATCTAAGCATGGGAAAAATTCTGGTGGGTGGTTGTAGCAGCTACAACAGGCTAGCTATGCCATCTCTCGACCATGTTAATTTTTATAGGGCTACATTGTTCTCTTCTTTGATAATTTAGTTTCTTCATTATTATATTAAGTTCACCCCATATCATGATTACATTATTCATATATACATCATTCTTCATTAGCATATGCAATTATATAAAAACAACAACATCATCATCATCATTAATGTAGTGGAACATAAAGGAACAATAGAAGAAAATCATCCACACACATAGAGACACTAGGACTGGTCCGAGACCTGGGAAAAACCCAATATGGGGAAAAACCTTGCAAATATTCTTCTTCTAATATCATCATCAAATGATTCATCAAAATAGAGTACAATGATCCATATCTTTATCTATGCGACAAAGCAACTATGATATCCATGAAATAGATCTCATCATGCTTGAAATTAAAAACTCTTATTCTGATGGTTGTGATGTGTTGTCACTAACTGTAGACAATTCCTGGATATTGTTGGACACTGTTGTCACTGAGTAGAATCTTTGGAATATATAAATCTCATCCATGAGTCCTAGACACAAGGAGGAGGAGTTGTGCAAGCGTCTATAGCAGATCCGGACGCTCTCTCCATAATTGTATAACTGCGTCCAGAACAGATCTAGATGCTCCCAAGTGAATTCAATGAGGGCATTCAGGGTTAAACATACCCAAACTTGCTTCAATCCATGGACTTTCTCATAAGGTTGTTGTGTGAGCATCTATGGCAGCCCAGATGCTCTTAGGACCACTTTATGTAAGTGTTTAGGGACTAATACAGCCTGATCTGACCCTTAAGCCTTGCATGCTCCCATGACACATTGTTCCAGTGTCCAAGTATCCCTAGATGTTGTCAAGACCACTATGTTCCAATGTCCAGGTACTAAAATCTCCATTTTTGTGCCAGTGTCTGAGAAATAGAAAAACTCTAAGTCAGAGTGAACCTCACCCTTATGATTTTGACCCTTGTCTGAACTCCTTTAGTCAAATCTGTGTGAACCAAGACAATAAGAGAAGATAATATGGCTCAATCAATGTGTCCAAATGAGCTTAAGGTATTTTCTATTTATAGGCTTTCCTGAGGATCCACTTGGGGTTAAGTCCGACCTAAGCCGTTACATGTGGTTAGGGCCAACCCATTCCATAATACATGTATGAATAAAATAATTCAAAACTCAACTTACGATTGACCAAATTGGGTGATATTAAGGCTTATTTTGGTCCTTTCTAAAAGAGAAATCTAATGAAATAATTATCTCTATCATCTGAGTTTTCAAAGGTGGAATTTGACCGCAGTTACAAAAATTAACACTCCCTCTCAACTAGGGAGAATTCCACCAGCCAATATTTGTCCATCGATCAATATGCCATTTTGGAATATTCAAGTGTCATCACATATCATCACGGATCATCTCTATCATGTATTCATCATGCCATGTCCATCTCAAGTGTCTCATCATCACAAATCATCATTGTACATCTCGATATATCCTTTGCTTATTCCTACTTATCTCTAGATTGTTCGTGCTCATATGTTGAACATTCTTCAATCTAGAAGAAGAAGAATTTTTTACCAGAGGGGATCTTAAGCTACTAGCCTCTATCCATTAAGTTGCTACATGGAATCTCTTCTAGTGGGCTCCTACTCGAAATATTATCATCAGAGAGCATACCATCAAGGAGCACATCTCGACCATGAATCTCATGGGGGAGGAATATATCTTCAACCCCATATCTAGCAATAGGATATCCAAACACACATGAGAGCACATATTGACCCTAGGATCACATTAGAGAGCTCAATTTCAACCTGGAATCGGATAGGGTTATCTCAACCAATACTATTTCCTACTGATCTTCTCATCAATGACCCTAAATAGTCTTGTGGTAAAGCACTTGCATCACAATCGACTTGGATTATACACCCCAATTACACTCTCAACTCGTTGGCCAAATGAGGATCAGTATTTCCAACAAGCCGACCTACTTGTGGGTATGATTCCAACTGGGGTATACTCTGCAAAGACCAAGTAGGGGAGCAGCCTTCTCCGACCCTATGAAGATAAGGGAGCAACATTCTCCAACCCTATGGGTAACTAATAGAGGTAACACCCTATTGTAAAAAGTTCCCTCAACCCCAGGATCTCTCCATTTCAATTCCTCAACCCGGGAGCTCAAATAGGGAGGAAGAGTTGGCTCAGTGTCCTCGATCAGCATTACTTTCATCATACTCAAATCTGGTATCTTCTTATCTCAATAGCAGTTACTTCATGTTCATACAGGACATCAAATCAAATCAAATCAAATGTCAAAACATAAGTAATCATATAAATCACAAAATGATACCATAATCATCCTCCCTCTCAAGGAGGTGACAACCACAAGCCTGACCTTGTTTCAAACAGATTCATTGTCTCAATATATGAGAGTATCTTGGTCCCAACTATAAATATGGGGCTTTCTTCTAATTGGATCACAATGTATCCATGTCATATCTAGATCATGCTCAGACAACTCTCTAAGGATCTTCTTCATCATGCCTCACAACTAATCATGCTAGCAACATCATATTCAAACTCGGTCGTTCTATGGACATCTCATCCAAGATATCATGGAATATCTCATACTAAAGAAGCATTCAAATGTGCTTAACAATAATCTCTATCAACAAAAATACATCCATGTAGCCACATATCATAGGAGAAATATCTTAGCCTCAAAAATAGAATATCTCATGTGGATATTTCTAAGGATGCTTGGTGGCAACTCTATGTGAATGAAGTGGCTCACTCGTTTTCTATGCGCATCATATATATAATATAGATGTTCAAAATGATACATCAATGCTTCAAACAACTTTAATATTCCATGCAAAGTTAAACAACATCTTGAACTTCAAATCAGATTATCCAAGGATTTGATTTTCCATTATTTAAAAACATTTTCAAATAGTTTTGCAATATGGAATTTTGTTCCCAAATTCTAGAAATCAATACATCATGCCATGATGCATCATTCTGATCTTTAGAGGCTATCTTCGTCTGATTTAGATCATCAAAGGCTCATCACCTATAAAGAGTAGACCATCAATATGTAAAACCAAAACCATAATCAATATCAAAACTATACCTTGGAATTCATCATCAGATAACTGTCAAATATAGACATATCTAGATCGAGGAGCTTTCTTCATGCAACAATCTCATGCATAATGCCTTACTAATCCATCCTAATCAGGCTTACATAAATGAATGTTGTACCATCACATCAACAGATTCAACTTATCAAAGTTTAGAATTCAGATCACAACCAATGTCAAAGTCGTCAATATCACATTATCAATTCTTTCAACCAAGAGACAAGTGAAGCTCATATCAAATCATGACTTCATCATTCCAACAAGTTGTAATTAGTCATGCAATATCAATATGAACTTTATCAAGTCATTCTCATAATCATAATATAAGTCACTGTTGACACTATGTGCAAATGCATACACCAAGGATGAGTCATGAAGGTTCTATTTTCATGTTGAATCACAACTATCAATACCTCAACCATTGTGCTAGAAACAAGGCATCCAATACAAAATATTTTTTCTGAACACTCACATAAGTCATTATTCCCACATAGCATAGACAACAATGCAAATCAAAAATCGTCAAGTCATATCATTGGTCATTAGGTCCATTCCAAATTCGCTATCGTAGAGAGATCTATAGTTAAAACATATCTCAATCATCAATTCAAAGCTATTTTCAAGCATCATGAAAAAATAGTGTTCATCTATATCAAACAACCAAATCATGACAACCTATTGTAGCACAAACATAGTGACATATCTATATGTATGTCCTAGTCATCTGCAACCATAAGTTCACTTTGTATGTTCCTGTTAAGGAAAAAAAATCAAGATTTTCCTACTTACAGATCTTACTGTTATCTGCCACACATCTGCAGGACTGACATCTACCAGGTGAACATCTAATTTCATGCACAATACATCCTTCTTATGTGATCAACAATTTAAACCAATAATTTCAGAAATCAGATTACAGTGGTAGGATATGTGAGAAACATCTTGATTTAGAGTTCAGATAGCTTCAGAAAGCTTCAAATGATGGTCATTTGTATTCAAACCCCTGGACGCTCCCTTTAGGTTAGCATGAGACTGTCTCTAGCTCCCTAGATATTTATCTGGGCCTTAGCATGCGTGCGCCTAGGGATGAGATCTCCCCATTTTGTGATTGTGTTCAAAGCACAGACCCTAATTTTTGTACAAGCTCTAGATCTAAGACTCTGCTGCACATCAATATTTGTCAAATGTACATAAATAATATTTCAAAAATACATAATGCAAATAGTGGCTTGAGAAGAGATTCTCCCTCTAACTAGGGATCTACTTCATTCATATTCATTCATGTCATCACCCTATCTCTACTAGAGTCATGCAACAACAGATATGTTAGATCATGGCTATTAGCATCATGACATCAATATTTCATCAAAGGTTATACTCAAGGCAACAAATAGATGCAAGATCATATCTCAAAGATTATGAACACAATAACACTTTCTATCAAGTCACTTCATCAAGTTACAGCCTCTAGTTTAACCATATTCCATTAGGACAAGACCACAAATATTAAGAGATATAGAATATCAATCTTATAGTTATACCTCTAACATCAAGGTTACCTTTCTTATCATTATCAATAAGATCAAGTTAGGTCATTCAATAAAGTTTTACCAAAACAACAAGAGCGGCAATCATGCTTATCGCAAGCATTATCAACATACTTGTGTATAGAAGTCAATATGAAATCCATCATGACAAGTATCAAGAGTATCATTTACTAGAGTCAAGGAGCTAGCCTTATTTATAGGATCAAGATGTCCAACGAATGGATTTTATCCAACCGCAAGTGTATCAATGTATCAAATTTAGATAGCCTCATAGAATTCAAGAAGATAAAAATGTTCAACACCAGGTGCATCTTTTCATCATAGGAAACATAGATCCAAATCGCTTTAATATGCATGTATGAGCCATAAAAGAAAGATACATTGTCACCATAAGTTATGGCTTACCGATCCATCCAATGATACAACTGAAATACAACATACCATGCATATCTTGTGGTATTAAAATATTTGTGCACCTACTCATAGGTAGTTTGTGTTGCTTGTCACCTTTTCATCAAGTATCTCTTTACCCTTTCCAGCTCTAGCCATCCTTCCTGCATCTCAAGTGATCCTCAAGAGGGATCCACTTATCACATCTCATCAACGAGGTTAGAAACATCCATATACACAAATACATATGCAGGAAGTATAATCAATAAACATAATCATTAGATCCATAAGTCTAAACGAAAGTAAGAGGCATCATATGTACATAAATACTTACCTTCAATGAGAGGTGATCCTTTCCCTCTTGATCCAATCTTCAAGGGCCATCAAAGTGCATGGTCCATATACCAATGGTATCTTCAGTTTTCCAACCAGGTTTGCTAGGGATTATCTCATCTAGGGCTTCATCAAATCTCCAACAGGTGCTTGAGCATCTTTGACCATACTAGGTTTCATATCTCATATAGTTTCCATAAACCACGATTTCTCTCAAACCCTAACCTCATAAAATCCATAAAACCCCAATAATCAAGTTGCCTAGGATTTTCTTCAAACCTTAGAATTCTTTTAGGTATCCACCATCCTCTTCTTGCTTCCATTATAGGTGTCATCATCAAGGTGATATCCATGGTTTTTCTTCAACCCACATATGATACCATGTTAATTTTGCATTGGGATACATTGTTCTCTGCTTTGATAATTGCATTTCTTCATTAATACATTAAGTTCACCCCATATCATCATTACATTATTCATATCTACATCATTATTCATTAGCATATGCAATTATATAGAAAGAAAAACATCATCATCATCATCAATGCAGTGAAACATAAAGGAAAAATAGAAGAAAAGCATGCACACACAGAGACACTAGGATTGGTACAAGACCATGGCAAAACCTGCTATGGGGAAAACCCTTGAAAATATTCTTTTTCTTAGATCGTCATCAAGTGATTAAGCAAAAGAAAATGCAATGATCAATATCTTTATCTATGCAACAAAAAAACTATGATATCCATGAAACAGATCTAATCATGATTGAAATTAAAAACTTTAATTCTGATGGTTGTAATGTGTTGTCACTAACTGTAGTCAACTGTTGGATACCTTTGAACAATGTTGTCACTGAGCGGAATCTTCAAAATACAAAAATGTCATCCATGAGTCTCGGAAGCAGGGAGGAGTTGTGTGAGTGTCTATATCAAATCCGGACGCTCTCTACATAATTGTATGACTGCATCAGGAATAGATCTGGATGCTCCCAAGTGAATTGGATGAGAGCATCCGGGATGAAACATACCTAACCTACTTTAAGCCCTAGATGCTCTCATAAGGTTGTTGTGCGAGCATCTATGGTAGCCTAGATGATCTCAGGACCACTCTGTGCAAGCATCTAGGGACTAATACAACCTGATCTGACCCTCAAGCCCTATACGCTCCCATAACACATTGTGTCAGCGTCTAAGGCTCCCTGGATGCTGTCAGGACCATTGTGTACCAAATTTCAAGGACTAAAATGTCTAGTTCTGTGCCAACATCTGAGAAACAAAAAAACCCTTAGTTAGAGCTAACCTCATACCTGTGACTTTAGACCCCTGCACGAACTCCTTCCATCGAACTTGTGTGAACCAAGCCAATAAGAGAAGAGAATATGGATTGATCAATGTGTCAAAATGAGCTTGAGGTCTCTTTTATTTATAGGATTTCTTGGGGGTCCACTTGGGGTTAAGGGCGACCTAAGCAGTTACACATGTGGTAAGGGGCGACCCATTCCATAATACATGTATGAATAAAATAATTCAAAATTCAACTTCTGCTTAACTAAATTAGGTGATCATTAGGTCGATTTTGGTCCTATCGAAAAGAGGAATCTAATGAAATATTTATCTCTGTCATCTGAGTTGTCCAAAGTGGAATTGACCACAGTTACAAAAATTAACAGACCATTATAGCTAGTGATAGGGCCCAGGGAAAAAAACCATAGTGTTCCATTAGTTGGTGCCCTAGCATTCAAGTTTTAATGTTGCGATAGAGGGGTCAGGCCCATAGGAAGATGGGGCCTTATGGTCCACTAGGGGGAAGGGATGATCAAGCAGGTGTAGACGATGTTGAAGGGGTAGTGAGAGCTGAGTTGGGAGGAAACTTGGAGCATCTCTAGGCTCAGTCCCCAAGCCATGTTGTTAAACCAATTTATTTGGAATCCCTGGACATGAAAATCTGATTCATCTTGACTATTTTGGAGGGCATGAGACAATAAAGTCATGACGATTGAAATTAATTGATTGTGTTTCTTAATGATATGCAACAAAATCAAGGAGACATCTTTGATCACTTGGCATTTCTATGAAGGAGCCAATGAAGCACTAATGACTGATTAGATGACTTGGAGGCACGTCTTGTCCATGTGGAATTTCATGCCCATCGGGATTTTGATCATCCAGTTTATCCTAGTGCTAGTCTTGCACTGAAATTCCCTCAAGTTTTGTGATGTTACCTGATTGTTTGTTCATTT
Source organism: Pinus taeda (assembly GCA_000404065.3). Taxonomy (NCBI): domain Eukaryota; kingdom Viridiplantae; phylum Streptophyta; class Pinopsida; order Pinales; family Pinaceae; genus Pinus; species Pinus taeda. The sequence goes on along the minus strand of APFE031610096.1, from coordinate 2,434 downwards.
TATGTGTTTTTTGGCTATCTAGTCAGCTAGTTTATGGTCTCTATGTAAAACGTGGAAGATTTTACTTAGATTTTACATTATTCTCCCAGCCAAAAAATCTGGTTGGGTTGAGACTGAGAGAGCAAAGGTCATTCTTAATATCAAATATAACAATTTAAAGAATTAATCAAACTTTTTTGATCGATTATATATATATATACTATAATATATATTATATATATATATATATATATATATATATATATATATATATTAATTGATTTTAGAGGGAATTATTATTTTTATAATATTGATGAGAGTAATTACTAATGTGCATAACTTTTCTTCCTTTAAATAAATGATACACCCACTCCAAGGAAATGTCAATTTTGTATAAACATTGCATGAAAAAAAATCTACACATAAGGAAATGAATATAAAAATCGATTAAACTGTTGTTAATTCATTCCTCATCCCGTGAGCCTTTCTCATTTATATTATATAAGAATATCATATAATAATATGAATTCAATAAAATAAAGAATTTCTAACTCTTAAGACATGGACTCAAAATCATATAAGATAAAATGTTGTCAATACTCTTTAATTCTGTCAAATCACTTTCGTCCCTGAGAGTATGTGAAAATATAATAATAATTAAATTAATAAAAGAATAATTCCAATTATATGTTTAAAAATAAACACATAATTAACCATTAATTTTTAGGGGATGAATTTTCACTATTCTTTCATAACCATTATTTAAGGTGTTTGTTAATTGAGTTTATTTAAGGTGTTTGTTAATTGAGTTTAGATTGAGGTCTTGAAATAAATTATTATCTTCTCTATTTAAATTCAAATCTCACTTTTAATCTATTTAATTTTTTTAAGTATATTATTGATTAAAATTCATTATAAATTATGATAAATATCTTACTCTTGTTTATGAGATGAAGAATGATATTAATAATTACATATAAAAAACAAAATAAAAAATCATTATTTAGTTAACTCTTCCTCACTTTATTCCTAATTATAATTGTTTAATGGTGTACAATAAGAAAAACCATATTTAATAACATCATATATTAAGATAGTATACTAACATAATAAATGAGACTATATTAATAATCTTATAAAGTAAGCTCTAATTGTGAACCTTCTAGCTTCACTAGAATAATGTGTATTTCTTGATTTTTTATGTACATGATTGTACATAAGATAAGATAAAGGTAAGGTTGATTAATTTTGTAAATGTTTCACAAACAACCTTAAAAGTAATACAATAATACTAAAATATTACAATAAAGAAAGCTAACCAGTTAAAAACAAATAGTTAAAAGATTAAGCTAATAAGAATTAAAACAATGAGAATATTATTTGAAGTTGGTTATATAGATTAAATTATATAATTAATAAAAAATGAGTTATAAACACATTTTAATATATTATTAATTTATTATATTTATGACTTTTTATTATGGTGTATGAGGGTCTACTCATTATCCTTCATTCTCAAAGGAGATCTCCATCATTTTCCTAATCTTTAATGATGTTTATAAATACAATTTTGCTAATATTTGTTAGTCTTTTGTTGATCATCTAAAGAGATAAAGAAATATTGTTTATGAACTTATTAAATTGGTTCAAAACCACAAAAATGGATTTAACTACAAAATTAAATTAGGTGATGATATATAATGAATCATAAAAGCTAAAAGACTATGAACATGAACTCTAACTAAAAGAAAGATTAATTTGAAAATATTTCACTTAACATGTGTTTTTCTCCTCACATAGTCTATGAAAGATTTATCTATCAATAAATTATGTATTAGTAACCTTTGATTCGTTGTAATGCTTTTAGTTTTTTATAGTATTTATTTCAATTTAATGCTTGTGGTAATTTTTTAACCAATCCCTAATGATAGTCATTAGTGCCAAAAAAAATTTCATGGGAAACTTTGTCATTTCCAAATTTTATAACCTTTTCTTATGAGCCAACATGTATATCTTTATCAAAATTCATTTATCTATTTTTTGTTGAGATATATATTCATATGAGTACATCATTATATCTATTCCCTTTGCTCAAACATTAATATGCATGTCATAGAATCAATAAGTACCATTAATAATGTAGTATAATGGATTCAAATATTATATGTGTTCTAAATTTGAAAAACATAAGATAAATACTATATTTACTAAAATTATTAGAGTGACTTTGATTTAGAGTCCTTGAACTTCATTCCATCAAATGCATATAACTCTCATTTATATATAATTTCTCCTCTAATGTTAATTTATTTTTAAAAAACTCCATTTTGTTTTTTGAGTCTTTCTACAACATAAAACAAAATATAGTAAGTAATAATTAAAATTGTAAATGCAAATGCAAATTTTAATAAAATAAATATACATTTCAAATACATATAAGTGGATCAAATCCCAT
>APFE031610088.1:0-31918 GCA_000404065.3 Pinus taeda | reverse complement strand
AATGCAACAGCTGCAGGTGGTTTTTTCCTTGGAGGGGGTTTTCCACCTGAAATATTTGTGTCCTTTATGTTTATTTCTTTCATGGTTTTTGGTTTACGTTTGATGCTCTAATATCTGATTGTGTGTTTCAGTTCATGCATGTTAAAGAACAATTATTTGGAGAAAATGTTTATAAGTTCCTTCACTAGTAATTCACCCCCCTTCTCAGTAGTGATCTAGTTTCCAACAATTGGTATCAGAGAGGAGCTCTCAAGTGTAGCTTGATCACTAGAGAGTGGATCTTGGATATTTTGATAGAAATTTGCATTTTTTTTTTCAGAGTGAGTTCTCCAAAGAAATTGGTTCTTATTGCTACAAATTTTTATGTATGGAAAGAAAATGTGAAAAATAAATTATTTCTTTGTGGCTCTAACATTTGGAGATTGGTTTTTGAAGGAGTCGATGGATATTTGTATGAAACTAAAGAATGGAAGAAAGATTCTTGATCAAGGCAAATTGTTTTAAAACAACTCCATAATGTAGATTTACAGAAAATTGGAGATTTAAAGTTTTTCGAGGAAATTTGGGATAGATTGCATATGCTTTATGGAGCCAACAACAACAACAGTGATGAAGAGATTGAGAAGAGTAGCAAAGAGAAGAAGGAAGCTCCACATGAACCAACTATGAAAAAGGACAACAAATCTGAAGGTATAAGATGTAATGATATACTTTTGAGTTATATTTCTAATAGTGCTAATGAAAATGATTCATATTTAGTTAGTGAAAGAGATGATGGTCACAATTATATATGAATCTGTCATGATTGTTATGGAAGAATTTTCCAGTGAAATTGGTAGAATAACAAATGTATGCAAGGAGCATAATAATAAATTATAGGATTGTGATCAAAAGGAGAAAAATTTCAAGGAATAAATTACTAACTTGAGAACACAACTGGCATAATCAAAAATATTAGAAGAGGTCAATTGCAGCAAGAAAAAGATAGGAAGATATATACTGAGGTGCTTGAAGGTGTGATTGACAAAATGAGAAAGGAGCTTAAGGAAAAGAGCCAATAGTTGGAGAAAGTGAAGAACACCATAGAAGTAAGAAAACCTAGAAGAAATCTTGAAAAGTCTGAGACAAGCATGCATGCAAGAAATAATAATAAAGAAGAACCAAAGAAGCCTACAATAAAGAATGTGGCAAGAAACAATAGTAAGAAATAAGAGATAAAACAAATTCACCAACAACAGAAAAATAGAAAACCAAAATGAGCCTTTACATCTAGAAGACCATTTGCTCCTATGGTTGAAGGTAACAATTTTCAGAGGGGAAATCAAAACTCCTTTACCCCCTTGATGGATGATATTAAGTGCTTCAATTGTAATAATTTTGGTCATGTGGCAATTGATTATAGGATGAGAATACACACTTTCATGCAACAATATGATCAACGAAAAGGAGGACCTACATTTAGGTATAAAATCTCTTTCAATGGTTAGTGATTTTCTTGTAACATGTTTGGGCATAAATCCATTGATTGTAGATATAGCGTAAGAAGATGGAGGTTCAATATGAGTAGTAGGAGATCTAATCATTTGGCTACATATCTTAGTCATACAGAGTGTTATTTGTGCCCTAATTTTAGGCATATGGCCAAGGATTGTAAGATGCCTAGATATTTGGGGCCATTTGTTAAAAAGCAATAGTCAAGGAAAATTTTGCAACCAAGGAACACATGGAAGAAGGAGTAGCTAGGAATATGTGGCATTGAAATTTGTTCTTGTGATGTGGATGATGTGTGGTATATAGATAGAAGATGTTCATACCATATGTTAAGAGATAAGAGAAATTTTCATTTTCTCAACAAAACTAAAGATGGTCGTGTTGTGTTTGAAGGTAGTGAAACAACTAGAGTGTTTGGAAGTGGCAAATCCAATCTTGCTGAGAAGAGTAAAAATGGAGAAGATGTTTGGCTCATTGAAGGCCTAAAGCATGATATCTTGAGTGCGAGACATGGTTGATGGAGGAAAGGAAGTGATTTTCAACTCCAAAGGTTGCACCATCTAGAAATAAGGATCAAAGTGAGTGATTGCAAGAGGAATCAAGACCCCAAATAATGTGTATGTGATGAAGAGAAGAGTGAAAAGCAAGAAGAGACAAAGAGAGTACTCTTCCTCATCAAATTTATAGTAGATGAGATCAATACCTACTATATTCCATTCTTTCATTGTAGAGCTACTTGATTGTAGTAGTATGCATGAGAGTAGAATGGTCTCAAGGGTGAGTGTTGGCAACTTGATTAAGTTTCCTTCATGTGGGCTTTTATATCATCCAGATTTCACTTCTATGAGGTATTCAAGCTCAAGGGGAGCTTATCTTTTCAAGGATTGATTCTTTATTTTTATCTCTTTTAACTCATTTATTTTTTGAAGCTAATGTGTTTATTGTATATGGAGTGGAAAATTACTGTTTATTCATCCTTGTTTGCAATATTTCAATATTTATTATCTTTTGAGCGTATATTGTTACTTGATAAAACACATTATCTAACATTCTGGAGGAGTACTTTATTACAAGGGCCTCAACAACATATATCATTCTTTTGTATAAATCTACATAATTAAAACTTGAATATCAACATTAAAATAATTTGCAAGTAATTTCAAACCAATTAGAGATCATGAATAGGTAAAACATTGGGTTGTTCTGTACAATAGTATCAATACACAATAGGAGTGAAAAATCAAACTCTTAGAAGAAATTGATTTAAGCTAAATCATATTAGTATGTCAAACATCCAATAAAGATATTATAGTTATGGATAACATGCTAGATTCCTCAATGTTTAAATTTTATGTCTGGAAACTCTAACCCCCTTTCCCCAAACCTATGGGGTATTTGTTGATTGAATGATGATGATGTGAGGATCTTATTGTAAATGACAAGGATAGGTGTCCCTTGCATTGCATTGAAACTAGTCTACTAAAACCTTAGTAAAATGTTCATGTGCTCAATTTCGTACGGTCCATTTGTGCCTTTATGAAGCACTAATGAGGGGGTCATCATTCATCTTCATAGCATGCACGCATCCACTATAAAAGTTATACATTGTTGATATAGGTATTTCAAGAAGTTTAGGCACCATTGATCTATCTCCACTCAAATCCAAGTACATCAAATGAGATTCCTTAAATGGGTATTCAAGTCATTCCATTATGATGGACAGTGTCACAAATTGAAGTAAACAAGAAACTTTAGTGGTGACTTCTTGTAAGTAGTGGAGGCAAGGGTTTCAAATATTAGCACAATTGATGGTAGTGTGGATATTGATCTCTCCTTGTCATCATTGTCAAAACCAATAATAGTCTCGATGTAAATTTAGTGTCAACCATTTGTATGGAAAACCATGATTGACCATTACTTTCACTAAGAAGAGAAAATGATAAGCATTTTTAATGGGGAAGAAATAAATGTGAAACATAACTCATGTATTTTTGTTGAAATTTATATAAGTCCCCGCGTTCTTTAATTATTAAATACCTAATGTAAATAGAAATAAGTTATCATTAAGATATTGATTTTGAAGATTAAATATGTATTAAAAGGCATTCATCTATGGCATTTGATTTTTCATGTAGCCTGAATAAATCACTTAAAGCTCATTATCATTTAATCCTGAGTAGTTTTGTATAAGATATATATTTACTTGCATTAATAGCTTTATTTCAAAAATAAATTACATTTATAAACTTATATGAATACATACAACTAAATGAAATTCAATAAATAACTTTTGAGTCTAGTTGGATATTATGAGATTATTTTATGTACAAATAATTTATTTAAGAATTGAAATTTACAAAATGTTAATATTGATGGGAAAAGCATGTCATATGCTGTAAAAAGTTTAAAGGCATCCATTTATGTCTCATCTCTTGAATGAGCTTAAATAGTCTACTTAATGCTCATGGTGAATTTATTAATCCATGTTTTATTAGAAAAATCATTTTCTTTACATGATTTTTTATTCTAGAAATAGCAATTTCACATTTATACATTCATATTAAACCACATGATAGCTAAACAAAAATCAATTAATGCTTTCTTGAATTATTGAATTATATGACATGATTACATATAGGAATAATTGATTTAATAATGCAGAGTTAGAAAAAATTGTCAATTCAAAATAGAATAAACCAGTTAGAACCCATAAGTAATTGATTTTAAATTATTAATTTTCTAAAAAATATATTTTTTACTTACATTGAGATCTTTATTTCAAAAATAAATTCCATTTATACATTCATACATTCTAAATATAATTTAATACATCCTTGTCTTGTTGGTTTCTATGAGATTATTTCAATTACAATTAATTTATTTAAGAATTGAAATTTACCAAATGTTAACAAAGGTGGGAAAATCAAATGCCATATGTTGCATAAAGTTTAAATACAATTTTTATGACCCATACCTTGAAATAACTTTAACAATCTACTTAACATTCATTACCAATTAATTATTCCATGTGTTGTTAGGAAAAACATTTCACATTACATGGAGTTTTATTTTAAAAAGAAGTGCCACATTTACACAGTTTAAATCTCATGATATGAAAATAGAAGTCGATAAATGGATTTATATAGACTACTTAAAAATCATTATCAATTAATTATAATTTGTTTTGTAATATATATATATTTTCTTAAATTAAGAGTTACATTTAAAAATTGCATCACACTTATGAAATTCTATCAATGCATATAGCCAAATAGAATTTTTCAAGTCATATTGGATTCTATGAAAATATTTAAACCACAAATAAACTATTTAGGAATTGAAAATGACAAAATGCTAATATGGTTTGGAAAACCAATGTCTTATGGTGCAAAAAGTTTTAAATACAGCCATTTTTTACCCATCTATTTAATGAGTCTAGATGGTCCACTTAACACATTGTTAATTAGTTATTCCTTGTTTTATTAAAAAGAGAATTTTGTTTTCCATAGAGTTTTGTTTCAAAACAATACAATATGAGATTAATACAATCTTAATAGATTAGGTGATAGACAAATAAAAGTAAATAAATGGATTCCTTATCAAATTAAATGAGATAAGATGATTGCATATACAAATAGCTGATTCAAGAATATATGAAAAAAAAAATATGGGTTAAAAATTGAATTCCCTACAATTTAACGAGTAGTATTCACTTATGAGCTATCACCCGTGAGCCTAAATAGTCCACTTAATACTTATTATCAAGAAATTAAAAGACTTATTTTTCAAAAAAATGCATCATTGTATATGGCTATTATAAATCACATTTATACACTCATATTAATGGACATAACTATGTACAAGTCAATAATATAATTATAGCTCAAGTTATATGATTTCAGTTTATTTAAAATATAAATTTACAAAAAAATGACTATAAATAATGAAATTAGATGCCTTATGGTTCAAAAAGTTCAATGACATAATTCATCTTGACAGTATGTAATCAAACCTTGATAATTCACTTATCAATCATTATCATCATATATATGTTTTTTTAAGAAATGCAAAAGTATTAACAATATTATTTTATCTAAAAAATTACATATCACATTTATGCATTCATATCAATGCATTTTATATGTAAACAATAAATAACTGACTTTGTGCCTTGTTGATTTTCAATATGATATGATTGCAGTTACAACCATTAATTGATTTAAGCATATAAATTTATGAAAACTATCGATTGAGAAATCACATATCTTATGCTTCAAAAAGATCAAATCATTTACCTATGACACATTTATCATTAGCCTTAATAGTGAATAATGCACATAACATTTACCAAGTAAATTATTGTAATTTCTTTAGTAAGAATAGCACCTTTGTTTGCAAGGAGTTCTATTTGAAAAAATCATATTTCACATTTATATATGATTATTGATACATATAAGTAAACATAAGTCATTAAAAATAACATGCCTCGATGGTTCATGTAAGATAATTTGAACGGCAAACAATTCATTTAAGGACACACGCGCACGCGCACACATCTTAGAAAAAAATCGATACGACAAACTCATTGCAAAAACATTTATAAATAATAAGAAATATACATATTAATATAATTGGAAATTCCCATATATTTCAAAAAATATAAAATCATACAAATTGATTCAACAAAAACTATATCCAAAATGTATGGAAAAATTGGAATGTACTTTTCAACAAATTTATAAAAAAAATTATCTCCATGAACTACAATGAAGTACATGTTGTATTGAACATTTGAATGTACTCATGTTTTTGTTTGATACGATGAAGTGTCTTAAGAAAGGGGAATAAAACTTGCATAAGCCACGTATCTTGCTCTTTTCCCGTATATGATTTTATAAAGATGTGGTTTGATCGATACCCGATGAATTGAGAAGTATGCTTTTCTATATCTATTAGAAATACATTTGATTCTTCATAATTATCTCCATATTGGGACCACACATCAGTCAACCTTTTCTCATAAAATTGTCTTGTTCTCCCTACTTCCAATTTTGTTTGCAAATGACAATGAGACCTGTCCCATGCAAATTTAAAGTCCTCTATATCAATACTTGATTTTTCAAGTACTTTTCGAATGTACTTGTCAGTGACATTTAATGTCCATATTGCAACATCATAATTTCTTAAGCAATATTTTAATACTTCTGACTTAAAAGGCCTTAAAAAATAGGACCTATCATCAAACTGCCAATCTGGTTCTCTTTGAATATGAAACTTTTGTTCATCTTTGGTGTATGATTGGAAGAATACTCTTCCATTTCAAATATCAACAACATCTTTTGACTTGTAGTAATTCCCATATGCATCTGCACTGCAACCACATGTATGATATTAACATATCTCCACTTCAACATTTCATTGCTTAAGGACATAAAAACCTATCATTTTAAAAAAGATGTTAATATTTATTATGAACTATTTCCATTTGCATGCAAATGTAATTTTACAATGAGTTCAAAGTAGCACAAAATACAAATACAATTGCCCCATTAAAATGAACAAACAAATAATTTGTTTACTTTATACATATAGCCTAATACCTTTATTTAATTTGTATGGAACAAAAGTCTTATAAGAATGCATTGACCCACCATTTAAATCATTGATTTTAAGAGTTATACTGATTTATTTAATTGCAATTGAAAATATAATTACAATGGTCTAGTGCAAGTAAACAAACTAATTATATATTATTTTTCACATGCAAATATAATACAATTTTTAAATTTTCAAACCTAATTATTATATGTTTATTTATAGAGTTTTCTACCCTAGTTTTTTTTTGCTTCTTTTAGTACAAATTGTATGTTTATTGTTTGCTAGATACAACTTAATATTAGTTTTCAAACTTATATGGAATTAAAAAGGTATAAGGAGTGCAATGGGGTCATTTCCTTCACATTTACTAATTTTTAAGAGGTATTAACGATAACTTGAACCACATTTTAATAGAAATAATTGATAATGACCCTCTAATAAAACAACCATAGACTAAAGTTAATCTATATAATTAACCATACAACGTAATCTTGTATTTGATTATATATACTATATATAGAGAGAGAGAGAGATGAGAAGATGAGAGGCATGGAAATTTTGATATGGAAAAACATTAAATGACCAAATTCATCTCACCAAAAATAAAAAAAAAAAAAAAAATTAGTAAATGACAAACCAAATCAACAATTCTTTTATTAGTGTTGTTAAATAAACGTAATAATTCATGATGTCATACATATAATAGCATGATATAGACATCTGCAATCTTAAGGTACTTCTAAATGTAATTGAACATCCTTCAAAATAGCTCGTACATCCGTAGCCTTATTGAGTTTATGCAATATTCTCCATAGCTCATTGATCAACCAATTATCCCCTTGATTTGCTCCAATGAATGGAGGGGCAAGAATCACATTTTCTTTTGGATTCTCTTTCACTTTCTCAATTAAACAAACAACTTTGCATCATATTGGGTATGCATTTCCCACACTTTTTTCAATGATTTAGTGTGTATAACTTTCGTTGGATTGTCAATGACCATATGTCCCTTTTGTGGCTTACAATCTGAAGCAATCCACTTAAACACAAGTTTATCTTGTAATGTTTCTGAAACCAACTTTTTTAGAAATCTTATTGTGCTTTGTTTCAAAGTTGTCGTTCAAATTGCAATTTCAAGAGATTCATTTTTTAAACACATTTCAAAAAATGATTTTGCATGTGGATGAATCCAAAATAATTTTTTCTCTATTGTGTAATCAGCATCAACTCCCATTTTCTCAATATGCCCTTTGTTTGTTGCTTCATCATCGATACTATGATAAAAGATGTCCTTTAGTTCAAAAATGACTAGTTTCTTTTCAGTTATGTTGGCTACAACACAATGGAAAATAATATAGTCAAACCATTTTATTCATGTTACAAAAATTACTAAAAAAATTGTTGAAACGATACACTTACCTTGAGTGGTTTTTGCACTATTTATAGATGAAACAATAATTTATTTTATCATCTTGATAGGACCTAGAGTAAACATATTAAACGTTCAATCAAATACCAATTGTACTTCCTATTAAACCTTAAATCAAATACCAATACCAAGAAAAACATTGGTAATGCAACCTTTAAAAAGAAACACACACACACACGCACACACCTTTAACATTATTTTGATTGTTAATTTTATCCTTTTTATTTGTTCCTATAATAAAAATATACAATGTTATGGTAGTTACAAGCATTTGAGTTTGAAGAATAATAAGATAAACAAGAAGACAAGTTATAAGTATCGGATATGACATTATCTTCATATTTGTAACATTGCACCTCATCATCATCTTGGTTACCTTTATTTGTTTCCAAATTAAACATATAAAATATTTTGAATTGTGAAAATGAATAGAATCATTAAATAACAAGGAAAACAAGTGGACAAATTATAAGTACCTATTATATTTTGTTCTGATTAAAGTTTTGTTTAACTTTCATTTGATCAATGTCTTGGTTCTCCTTTCTTGTCACTATAATAAACATAAAAAAATGTTATAAATTGTGATAATGAACAAAATTCATTAAACAACTATACAAAAAAGAATCATTTATAATCGTCCATAATAATATTTTGGTCTTGATTTTAGTTTTGTGGGACAGTGCCCTGGTCATTATATGCATTCTCTTTATTTCCAACTATAATAAACATATGAAATGATATGCATCACAATAATTTAGAATAATAATAAATAAATAAAATATAGAGTTACAATGATTAATACCCATTTCTATGTCCATCGTTCCATGGTCATTGTCTTGATTAATTTCATTCATCTCATACTTCCATATAATAGTCATCGAAAAATGTTATGAATATGGAAAGTAAATAAATTGAAAAATTATGAAGAGAAAAAATCAAAAAAATTATGTACCTGGTACAATAACTTCTTCCTCTCCTTCTCCTCCTGTTTTCATCTCCATACTTTTTTCAACAACATAAGCACTATGTTGACTAATGTTTTTCTTCCCACTTTCATCATTCTCTATTTTAGAATCTCCATCATTAATCATTTCAGTAAACACTTTGACAATTAATGAAATATGAAAAAAAATACTATCCAAAGTATTATAAGAAAAAATAAATGAATTGTAGTACCTGAATTTTCCAAGAAGTTAATGGATACCAGATTTGATAGTTGAAAATATTTGTAATTATTTAACATGATTGTCCTTTGTGACTTTGTTTGCACAACACATGAAATTCTTCTTCCATATGTACAACAAGCCTTGATTAAACTTTTCTCCTCATAAAGAGAAATAACCACTTTTGCATCACTACATTGTTGGTGTTTATCCACTAAATCCATCTCAGAAATCATAATATCTCTCATTTTCATCAAATGTGTGGGGATTATTTTTATAGCCTCCAAAATTTTTAATTCTAAATTATAGAAATGTATTAATAAGATCTATATCATAACTATAATTGTTTTGGGACTTATATTCATAAATGCCACTAGTCGTTTTATAGTTGAACTTGGATTTCTTTATGGAAATTTCCGAAGACTGGCGTACATCATTACAAAACCAAAGTTCTACTAAGAGAACTATAGTAAAGTCATTCAACTCATTTTTTTCGATAAGAAATAGAAAAACAAAATCAATGTAATATCCCTTGTGGAATTGTTCTTTTTTCAAAGCTAGTGTATCCAAAACAACAAGGTCAATATGTAGAACTGGTTGCAAGTGACATGGAAAAGAGTGCAAAAGTGTTGACAAAAGATTAGAGCCGCTAAAATGACAACCAAATTCAAAATTGTTATCAACTTGTTGAACACTTGTTCATCCATTTATCATTCTATCAAGGACTCCACATACTTGCTGAGAAAGGGACTCCATCTTTGTATTACGTGTTCCTTTGACATAAGTAGACCCCTCCACTGTGTTGCAAAACCTGGTAAATATGATATCATTAATTTCATAATGCTCCAGAATGTTGAATGTGGTAAGAGTCATCTCATTCAAGTTTTGATCATGACTTTGAGAATATGTAACCATTGCATCCAATATTGTTCTATCGGTTTTCAATTTAGAACAATAATCTTTTAATTTTATGGCATTTGATGGATGATTAATTGGAATAGAAAACCAAATGGTTCCATCCAATAGCTTATATGCTACTGAAGCAATTTCTTCCATGGTTAATCCCTGAAGGGGCCGAAGATTAGCTAGTATCAAACTGTGTAGACTATTTCTCTTGTATTTCTCAAAATCAGATTGGCTTGGAGAACACTTTAATGTGCCTAGTTGGTAATAGTTAAAAACAGTGTCCCATTCATCCCAAATAGGTTCATCAAAATATAAGAGAATTTTTTTATCAAAAAAATTGTAATTGGACAGTCGAAGAATGAGCACAACATTTCCTCATCAATTTGATAAAATAATAGATATAAACTAATAAGAATTGAATGTAAAATAAATAATGCATTATAATATAATGAGAAATCATTATAAATATCAGAAAATATGACTTATATTATTAGCTTTAGTCATTTATCTACAATAAAAATAGATACAATAATAAAATGTTAAATGTAAAAATAATTAAAATTACATACCTTGTCTTCAGCCATCTTAGAACATCCAATTGTCCTTTTCTTTAATTTGTCATTGGCAATTAAGAAATGTCTTTCCCAGTGCACACAATTAATAAATGGAGTTTTGAAGAATACCTTATTTGCATAATTTAATTGACAACAAATGTGAATCACCTCAGTGGGTTCAACTGATGGATGCAAGAATTGATCGTTACGTTTTTTATATTTTCTTTTTTTCGCTTCTCTCGATACATTATATTTAGGATTTGTTAAAATTTCTTTCGCTTCTTGAATGGTATGTTGACCATCAACTATCCAAAAATTGATATTCTTATAATTTAGATCTGTCTCATTTATAATTTTGATAGAGTTGACCAATGGATCAGGCTCACTGATGTCAAACGGAATTAGAAGAGCATTGAGTAATGAGGTTTGAAATTTTTCTAGGAATGATTTCACTAATACTTGAAAAATTAAATCATCTTGTGATCTTAATTTGAACACTTTGGGGGCTTCTTTACATCTTTCAACAACCACTTTTCTATCAAGGGAGTTTGAATCTCATCACATTGATTTGCAAGGTTAGTTGTCTCAAATTCAACTTTTCTAGTTTTTTGAAATTCTATAGTGAACTTGAAATCACTTTCTGTTATGTTCTCCTCCAAATTAAATAAGTATACTCTTCTCAAAGGAAGTAATTGAGAATTAATTTTATCGTCTGATATTTATCAAGAAATTTACCTTTTTGTTGTAAATGAAGAAGTACACATGATGTTTTTTTTACTTCTTACATAGCGATATCTCATAACGGTGGCGATGTGTTTTAAAAGATCCGCACAACTATTTAGTCCAGATTTAGAGAAGCTCTCAAAGTTATCCAACTTGAACATTGAATTCTTTATCATATTTGTTGAATCAGTACTTGAAGCTTCAATCAAATCTGGTCTAAAATTTGCATACTCCATTTAACATTAAATTAATTTTACCTCATTTTCTTTAATCATTTCCACTTGAAAGTCAATGTCATTTTCATTGTAAGCATAGCAATTAATTATAATTCCTAATATCTCTGGTTCATTTCCATCTATTGATCCAAATAGATACATATCAAGAAACATATTCATGCAAGCTTCTATTTGGATGTACCAATCTTGCACAAACTCATATTTACTATATGTATTGTATTTTCTAATCATTTTAAAAGTAGAAGTAGAAGGTGTTATTGATACTGCCTTTTGAGTTGAATAACTTTTCTTTTTCTTAAGTGATGGTTGTAACATTTCATTTGCTTTTGGTCAAACCAATTCTACAAATAACAACAAAAAAATATTTGCATGAATCAAAATGAAAATATAATTTCAAATATTTTCACATAATGTTTTTATAAATACTAAAAAACCACTTAATCTAACCATTTATAAGAGAGTGTACATAAAATATAAAACCACCATACCAGTTGATGGACGAAATGTTTGTATATCACTTTTTTTTGTTTCTTCTTCACTACTTTACTTCGAATTTCAGGCACACCAGATTTTATAGTTTCTAGAAAAAAAAAATTATGGAATACATGAAATACCAAATATTATTAAACAACCTTATAATACATGATTTCCATTTACATGCACAATAATAAATGAGTACATATGCTATGCAAGTTTACTATATGACAGCAAAAGCTATCACCTGGGTAAAGTTGTAAGAAAACAAACCACCTAATCCAACCATTTCTAAAAGAGTACATAAAATATAAAACCAACATACCAGTTAAAGGGGGCATCATTTGTATATCACTTGTTTTTCTTTCTCTCTTCGCTACTTTACATTGAATTTCACGCCCAATAGTTTCCATGGTTTCTAGAAAGAAAAATATTATGGAAGAGATGAAATAAGAAATAGTATTAAACAACCTTATAATACACGATTTCCATTTACACACACAATAATAAATGAGTACATATGTTATGAAAGTTTAGTATATGACACCAAAAGTTATCACATAGTAAAAATTTCTTGGAAAAAAGATACCCATGTTAGTATGGCTTGTCCTCATTAAAACCCCACTCCTAAGGCTATTTCCATAGGTTTTATTAATCAACAACCAGCTATTAACACAATGTTTAACGATTGTAACAAAGTATAAACTAAAATTGTCATACCATTTAAAGAATTTGGTGCCGTGTTTCTTGAACTTGCTTTTTCCTTGGATGCTTCCTTTGAATTCCCACTAGCTTCATAGTCCATGGTATCTAAAAATAAAGTAAAAAATTGTTATCACAAATTCAAATTATTGAAGAAAATATGAAATAATAAATACTATAACTACTCGAATCATTATATGTGTAACAAAATGAACAAGAACAATAACAAGTGTAGAACTCACAATAATAGCTAATCGAGGTTAGAAAAAGGGCACCCCCAAATAATTTATTATGTTCTTTTAATTGTGAATATAGGAAAGAAAACATCTACTAGGTTTCCTTCTAGCACGAGCATAAGAACATTTCCAAAAGACATTATATTGTGAATAAATAAAAACAATTGTAGGGACTACAACAACATCATATATACATAAAATGTATCTATAGTCATCTATATTCTTAGTTTTCTTTAGAAAAAATGAAAGCAAAACACAATGAAAGAACATTAATTATGGAAATCGTTAGATTTTCTTCTAGATCTTCGTGTAGCACAAAGACAAACACATAGCAACTTTGCAAGGTGAAAGAAATATAGAATGTGATATAATTACTTCTAACATGAACAAAAGCATATTGCCAACAAGAATCTTGCAAAGCAAAAGAAATATTCGCATCCTAGATTTATTTCTATTACCAACGCATGGATATTGTCAAAAAAAACATTGTAAGGTGAAAGAAATCTAGCATGTGCTAGAATTATTTTTAGTACGAACACATTCATATTTCCAAGAAAAACATTGCAAAACAAAATAAATATAGCACAAGCTAGATTTCCTTCTACCACAAACACAAACACATTGTCATTAAAAATATTGCAAGGCAAAGGAAATGTAGCCCATACTAGACTATATTCTATCACATACAAGAATATTGCCAACAACAACATTGTAATGTAAAGCAAATCTAGTGGATGCTAAATTTGCTTCTAGCAAAAACATAAACACAATGTCAATAAAAACATTGCACTAATAATATTTCCTGGGACATTTGACCTTGCCTTTTAGAGACTACGAGGTTATAGTCCATGCCTACACAGACTATTGTTACAATATAAAAAATGTTAAACCCTGAAATGATGAGAAGGCCCTTCATATGGAATATGTGGTCTAAGAATGGGATAGTGTACAAAGATTTCCTCCTATAAAAAACACAAGAACGTTTCAAATAACAACATTACAAGGTGAAAGAAATATAAGGCATACTATATTTCCTTCTAATGTGAACATAATCACATAACAACATTGTAGGGTGAGCAAAATTTAGTCTTTGTTACATTTATTTATAACAAAAACATATAAATATTTCCAATGACAACATTACATGACAAAAAAAATCTAGCACATGCTAGATTTCCTTTTAGCATAAACAGAAACATGTTAGCATTAACAACATTGCAATGTAAAATAAAATCTAACATGTGTTAGATTTCCTTTTAGCACAAACTTGAGCACACAAAAACATTGTAGAGTGAGAAGTCTATCAAGTGCTAGATTTATGTCTACCAAAAATACAAGCATGTTGCCAACAACAACATTGTAGACTATCAGAATTCTAGATTGTGTTAAATTTTCTTCCAACACAAACACAAACACATTTTAATTTGAAAGAAATTTAAGACATGTTATATTTCCTTTGAGCACAAACACGAGAACATAATAACATCGTAGGACTACATAAGTTTAATGTGTGCTAGATTAACAACATTGCAATTTAAAATAGAAAAACGCAAACTCAAGCACATAGAAACATTGTAGAGTGAGAAATCTAGCAAGTGCTAGATTTATGTCTACCACAAATACAAGCACATTGCCAACAACAACATTGTAGAGTATAAGAAATCTAGCTTGTGTTAAATTTTCTTCTAACAAAAGAACAAGCACATTTAAATTTGAAAGAAATCTAACACATGCTATATTTCTTTCTAACACAAACATAACAACATAACAACATTTTAGGACTAAATAAGTCTAATGTGTGCTAGATTAACAACATTGCAATGTAAAAGAAAATCTAACATGTGTTAGATTCCCTTTTCTCAATCGGGGTGAAAATGGTGACGATGTGGGAGATCATGGAAGTGGCAGGAAGGGGATATGATAAGCCACCTAGCACAAGGATAATAATGCATGTTGACAGGAAGGAATGCAGGCAGGTCATAATTCCAAGGAGCAGCGGGGACGGAGCAATGAAAGGCAGAGGTGGAGAGAGTGGTGGTGCTCTAACAATGGGACGCAGGTTAGCTGGTGCGGGATTAAGCAGAGGAGGAGAGGGAACTAATGGAGAATGCATGCGACAGAGGGAGGAGGTCCAGAAGAATAGAATTGGGTGGCCAGATAAGGTAATTGGATAAGGAAAGAGGTGTGCAAGAGAGATAACCATCATCGCCCTCTGCGATAGCTCTGATAAGGGCAAGGAATCATATGGTAATTCAAGGTTTAAAGCTGGCAGGAGAAAGAAGAGGGTCTGGCCTCCCACCCTTTGTAGAACCAAACGAAGGACAGCTAAGGGAAACATGAGAAACGTTGTAATCGATGTGAGCGGGGAAGGAAGTGAGACTGGGCATGACAGACGCATGGTCGAACCATGAGAAGCTAAGGATCAGAAGCAGTCGGGTATGGAGAGGAAGATAGGGGGGGAGGTGGGGAAAAACCCAAAACAGGGTTATCACATGCAGATGAGGAGAAGGGGAATGGGGAAGGGGAGGCCTCCCGAGGATAAGCAACTAGAAGCGGAGTGGAACCTAGAGAAGAAAGCCAAGGGACGTGGAGAAGAAGGATGCCCTGGATGCCCCTCGATAATAGCTGGTCAGGGTAGCAAGTCACAGGATGAAAATAGAGTTGGTCGCTCAGGACGTGGAAGGGGACGTAGAGGCAGAGTGAGAGGACGCCAAGCTGGAAGCCAAGAACAAAGCTCCCCATCACCGGTCAAAAAGCGTCGAGGCAGGAAAACGCTGAAGCATAAGGTCCAGGAGGCGGAGAGAGCGTATAGTGAGGAAACCAACGCGGATATTCGAAGGATAATTAAGGATCTGGAGGAAGCAACCATGCAAGACGAGTCGGACCCCGAAATGGAGGATTGGGAATACTTGTTTCCGGTCCCGGGAAATACCAAAGGTCGTCTGTCCCTATATAAGCAGGCCCTTCATGTTTATTAGGTGATGAAGAGATTGCTGGCAAAAGCAATGGAACAGGTGGCTATGGAGATGGAAGAGATGGCACAAGGCATTCCAAATCTGAAAAAAGAAATGAAAAACCTTCAGATAACTCTACTCATGCAGGATAGCAGGCTCAAGGAGATTCAACACTAGTTAAAGAAGATATTTCCTGGAACAAAGGAAGAAGAAAATCAGCCTGGAAACATGGTAGACTGATCTTTTAGATATGTATAAGTTTCTCCTAGATAGGTTGCTGAGAGCATGCTCTCCTTTTTGCCATAGTTCTTTATGCAGATAGGAAAGAAGAGTAGTCTCTTTGGATGTTTAGTATATTTAGCATGGACAAGCATACTTAGTATTTTTTGTTTTTGGATGGCCTATAAAAACTTAAGCTGGCCAACAGACCCAGTTTCCCTTCAGGGTGGGTTGAGGTCATTGAATGTATATACAGTTTTCAACCCGAATTAATAGAAAATGAAAGGCACTACGTTAGCTTACAAAAAAAAAAGAAAATCTAACATGTGCTAGATTTACTTTTAGCACAAACTGAAGTACATAGAAACATTGTAGAGTGAGAAATCTAGCAAGTGCTAGATTTATGTCCACCACAAATACAGGCACATTGCCAACCACAACATTGTAGAATATAATAAATCTAGCTTAGTGTTAAATTTTCTTCCAACACAAACACAAGAAAAATTATATGTGAAATAAATGTAACACATGTTATATTTCCTTCTAGCACAAACACAAGAGCATAACAACATTTTAGGACTAAATAACTCTAGTGTGTGCTAGATTAACAACATTGCAATGTAAAAGAAAATCTAACATGTATTAGATTTCCTTTTAGCACAAACTCAAACACATAGAAACATTCAAGAGTGAGAAATCTAGCAACTGCTAGATTTATGTCTACCACTAATATAAGCACGTTGCCAACAACAACATTGTACAGTATGAGAATTCTAGATTGTGTTAAACTTTCTTCCAACACAAACACAAGCACATTTTAATTTGAAAGAAATCTAACACATGCTATATTTCCTTCTAGCACAAACACAAGAACATAACAAGATTGCAAGACTAAATAAGTCTAATGTATGCTAGATTAACAACACTGCAATGTAAAAGAGAATCTAACATGTGTTAGATTTCCTTTTAGTGCAAAGTCAAGCACATAGAAACATTGTAGATTGAGAATTATAGCAAGTGTTAGGTTTATGTCTACCACAAATACAACACGTTTCCAACAACAACATTGTAGAGTATAAGAAATCTAACTTGTGTTAAATTTTCTCCCGACACAAAAACAAGCACATTTAAATTTGAAAAAAATCTAACACATGCTATATTTCCTTCTAGCACAAACACAAGAACATAACAACATTTTAGGACTAAATAAGTCTAATGTGTGCTAGTTTAATAACATTGCAATGTAAAAGAAAATCTAACATGTGTTAGATATCCTTTTAGCGCAAAGTCAAGCACATAGAAACATTGTGGATTGAGAAATCTAGCAAGTGCTAGGTTTTTGTCTACCACAAATACAAGCATGTTTCCAACAACAACATTGTAGAGTATAAGAAATCTGGCCTGTGTTAAACTTTCTTCAAACACAAACACAAGCAAATTTAAATTTGAAAAAAAATTTAACACATGTTATATTTTCTTCTAGCACAAACACAAGAACATAAAAACATTTTAGGACTAAATAAGTCTAATGTGTGTTATATTAACAAGATTGCAATGTAAAAAAAAAATCTAACATGTGTTAGATTTCCTTTTAGCACAAACTCGAGCACATAGAAACATTGTAGAGTGAGAAATCTAGCAAGTACTAGATTTATGTCTACCACAAATACAAGCATGTTTCCACAACAACATTGTAGAGTATAAGAAATCCAGTTTGTGTTAAATTTTCTTCCAACACAAACACAAGCACATTTAAATTTGAAATAAATCTAACACATGCTATATTTCCTTCGAGCACAAACACAAGAACATAACAACATTGTAGGACTAAATAGGTCTAATGCGTGTTAGATTAACAACATTGCAATGTAAAATAAAATCTAACATGTGTTAGATTCCCTTTTAGCGCAAACTCGAGCACATAGAAACATTGTAGAGTGAGAAATCTAGCAAGTGCTAGATTTATGTCTACCACAAATACACGCATGTTGCCAACAACAACATTGTAGAGTATAAGAAATCTAGCTTGTGTTAAATTTTCTTCCAACACAAACACAAGCCTATTTAAATTTCAAAGAAATCTAACACATGCTATATTTCCTTCTAGCACAAACACAAGAACATAACAACATTTTAGGACTAAATAAATCTAATGTGTGCTAGATTAACAACATTGTAATGTAAAAGAAAATCTAGCATGTGTTAGATTTCCTTTTAGCACAAACTCAAGCACATAGAAACATTGTAGAGTGAGAAATCTAACAAGTTGTGATGGATTTCTCACACAAAACAATCTCATACTCATCTCCATATCCCTCCACTTGCTCCTCCCCATCTAGGAGATGCATATACATGTTTATAAACCACATCAAGTAAATTGTCACCCTCACTCATGTGAATCGTAGGTCTTTGTAAGATTTCCCAAACTATGGAAATAGAACAAACTCTAACATTATCATCAAGAAACAAATTCCCTCTCTATGCTGACTAAATCCAAAGTTAAGATGGATCTAAAGGAAAAGCTTACACCTTGAGAAATTTGATCCCTTTGTAGGCTATCTAAATCTAGAGTTAAGATGAATCTAAAATGGTTTAATTATTAATAATTATAATTTTTATTTTATTTTATTTTATTTTATATTTATGTAATTTCACTAAATTAACAAGTTTCAATAACATTACATAACATTAGAACATCTCATTCACTTTGGGCTAAAGTCTCCCATGTAATCATTCATGTTGGACTAAAGTCTCTCCATGCAATTATTTAAATTTGTAGATATTTATTTTTATTTTAATCAATAATATTTAATATAAAGTAGAAAACATAAACTTGGAAAATCCCATAATTATTATAAATATCAAGTGAATTACAATGAAATTTGAACCATTTAAAATTATAATTTTATATTTTTATTTTAGAAAATTTCAAACCATTAAATTGATAATAATAAAACATTATTTAAATATATCATTATTTTATTTAATTTATAAATATTACATACAATAATACATGAAAAATGTAATATAATTTCAAAAATTGTAATTTATAACTTTAAAATTACTAATAAAAAAATATTAACATACCAAATTCTTTATTATTATTAAAATTTGTAGATATTTATTTTCATTTTAATGGATAATATTTAATATATAATGGAAAGTATAAATTTGGAAAGGGCTACCCATATTATAAATATTAAGTGCATTATAATGTAATTTGAACCATTTAAATTTATGATTTTATATTTTTAATTTAAAAATAAAATAAAATTAAAACATATAATTAATTAAATTTATGATTTTACATTTCTAATTAAAAAAATTTCAAAACATAGAATTGAAAACATATTGAAAAGAGGGTCCTCTGCATGGAGCTGGTAGGTAAAAGGGAGTTACTTAAAAATCTAGCATGAGTTATCTAGAAACCCCATACGAAAACATCACATGTGTTTTCTTATCAAAGGATGGGCTTCCTCTCATAACCCAATATTTAATTGTTGCCCTGTATCCCTTGGAGAGTTTCTATCATTTGACCATGCTATATTAAAGGCTCTTTCCCCTACCCTGTTGATCATATGGTCCAAGTACAAACTCAAAATACTACATGGAAGACATATGATCCTCATGCATGGGAGACATAACATATACTTTTTATTGGAGAGTTTCTTTCCCTGTCATTCTTACATTCTTCCTCATGCTGAAAGAACACATGCCTCCATAGCTGGAATTCCATAAAACCAACCTAAGAAGCCAATGATCTTGAAATATGTGTGATTTTGTGCCAAGCTAGAGGTGTTGTGGCATAAGTGGAAGGAAGGATTTTTATTTATTTTTTTAATTTGAAGAGAGTTGTATAGTAAGAAACATGACATCTCATTACCCACTAGTTTAAATCAATGTTCACTGCAAATGAGATAAGGTGTTCTTGAAATCATATTATACACTTGTCTAATTCATCACTGTAATGAGCCAAGGTATATGAATTTTAGGGATACCCAAAGAGCAGCCAGTAGCTAAAATTCTTTATGCCAACAACATGGAACTAGAGGGAATGGATTCAATGGAGATCAAGACCTTGTGTTGTGTTTTGCTAAGTGGAAGAGGTCCCTAGAAATTCAAATTTTCGTTGAGATAGGGACAAGCAACTATTAACAAGCGGAAGCACTAACAATGTATCAAGGAGTCAAATTCCTCAAGGACATTGTACAAAGGGATGTAGTTAGTGTTGATGACTCCAACATAATCACAAGATTTACTTTAAGGGAAATACCATTGTACTATGAGGAGCATACAAGAGTATAATTAAGTATTAAGACTATATTCAATGCTAACCCTAAAATTCATGAATGGTATATGTTGAACTAGTCTTATGATTTATTATCTATGTTGTTTATAATGAAGGTGATAATGTGAACCAACACCTTGCACAAAAATAACAATTATCATGAAGTATATGGAAAGTGAACTAAATGATAGCATACCCTCCTAGTGGAATTATGTCTTTCATAGTTGAATATTACTATACAAGTGTAATCACTCAATCGAATGTTGTAAACATACCATTGTGATTTGGGAACTAGATTGCTAAGCCTAATAATAAATGTTAAGTTAATTTATAAATAAGATTAAAGACTTGTTGAGTAGCAATGACATGGTACACTAATTAGAACCAGTCTAGATCCATCTTAATTCTGAATTTATTAAATGCTGAGAGAGATAATAAAAAAAACTTGGCATGCAACATTTCTTCAAATTTTGCACTAAAAAGGAAGGTTTTCACTTCGAAAGATTTGACCTGTCTCAATAATTGATAAATGATTTAGGCTAATATGTTAAATGATTTAAATAGCTGAAATTCACATTGTATTAATATAAAAAGTCATTAAGTTATTTATAATTCAACTTTATATTTGTTTTAATTTAAAATATATTGATAAATTACTCTAGTTAAATAATTTATAATTAAATATATCATTTATAGTAAATTTTAAATCTATTTTTTTAGTTTTATGATAATTTTGCTAACTTTTATTATTCATAATTTTTTTTATTAAATTATTATTATTTTTAATGTTTACTAAATTTCACTTTGAAATTTCAAAACTTTAAAGATATTAACATTTATACACAATCCAATTAAAAAACTCAAACTTACATAATTTAGAAGGCTCTCTTATATATAATTTATTTAGTTAAAAAGCATTTAATTGAAACAATTTGTTAAATTGTCTATCATTAATACCAATCTAGATTCATTTTAACTCTCTATCTACTCAAAAGGGATTAAATCACCATGGACAATACCATGGGTTCTCATAAACTCAGAGCTGAAAAACTAACTTGACCAAGTCAAATTTACCATAACTACCCAATAAAAATTAATTAAAAAATAATAACTTTTTATTTTAATATATGGGTTATTTTTTATTTTATTTCCAAATTTCCTTAACTACACAAAAAATTTATAAACTCAATAATACTTAGAATTCTTTATGTTTAATATGTTTTTATTTTATTTATGTAATAACAAAAATTATTAATATATTATATCAGCCCATTTACCAAAAATATATGAAAAAATGTAATTAAATTAATTACATTTTACACCATTAATATTATTAAACATTTACCTAATTACATTGTACACCATTGAACATTTGAAAAAAAAACTGAGAAAAAAGAGTATCAACATGAACATTAAGGACCAGCACCAACTTTGAGAGAATCTCTTAGCTATCATGAGCCAACTCTACCGTTGTATTGAAAGCCATTCCAGATTTAGTGGCATATGTGCAGGTGTGTTTTTACTCTGCCATACAGTGCATACATCTCGCTCAATGTTGGGAATTGATATGTAGTTGGTAACCACCTTGTCTCTTTCATGATAACCTCCGGGACGGATAATACAGTTTCGAGCAAAGCAAAATATTAAAAGACTTGCTATAGTAAACAAATGGAAAGAAAAATCTAAGTTATTTTACACTGGTTATTTTTATTTTAATTATATTTCAAAACTATTTTAAAATTTGACTAAAGAAATATTAAATAATTGACTTCTTTTTTATCAATCAAATATAAAAATATTCTATATGGAAAAAAATAAAATATTCAACTACTGTAAATACTTTGCCAGAGAAGTTTGGTTATTCCTTTAAACACTGATATTGGACTTTGACAAAGAAATCAGAACATAAGGAGTCAGGACACGTTCTATGGTGGATGTGCAATAGCCATCAAAGTTGGCATCCTTTTCATTGTGCAATTTGTTTATCGAAAATCTAAGTAAGATGTTGTGGAGCTTGATATCCATTGTTTAGGCATTGAACCATAGTGCTTTTTATTTGATTTCAATTGTTGATTTTTTTAATAAACAACAAAAATAAGGAGTGGTGAGATTTTTTTATCAAATGTGTGTAAAGAGTACTGGCCTTCCTATTATTGTTCTATCAAAATCATTTTCACTCATGAGTTAAACAAATTACACATTTGTTTTTATGGTCTAGGGATAAATATTAAGCAACCTGTAGATTAGTTAACCATACCATCTTATTTACTAATGACTATAATATTAGACTCGTAATTACACCTAGAGTGTGCAGTTTATATATAGCACACTTGATACATATCTTAACTTACAACCTTGAACACTTTCCAATTTTGCAAAGTAAAAACGTCCTTGCTAGCTACTGGTTGAATCAGGTCACAAACATTAGAGGAAGTACTCCATTTTATTATATTTTGTCAATCAAGCCATAAAATCTTGTTGAGCAATAGGAATTCTACTATTGATTTCACATGGTTTAATTAAAAACAATGAACTACATTATATTTAGATGCGAGCATTCTCAATAATTGATAAAGATTGGAACCTTTCTTTGAATCTTACACTTGAGACAAATCAGATGGAAGAAAACAGCAATCATATTATCACGAGAATTTAAATGGCTATGGTAAAATGGGATCCAGCTATATGAGCAAATCACAGTAACAAGTACCTAACAAAAATACTTTCAGGAAAATATTTCTAGATCTTAAAATGCATTGAGCAAAAGGGTTAATTAGCCTCTTTTTACAATTTAAATCTTCGTTTTCCTCCCATTAATCCCCACCATAAATCCCTTTCTATCTCGCTTGTCAAATCAAAACAATTTAAAACGTCCTCCATAATTTTTCCCTCAGCATAATAATATAGTTCTTAGATGACACCGAGGAGTGACCTGAGAACTTCACATGCAGTTCCTATCCACTGTTTAGGCATTGAACCATACTGCTCTCTATTTGATTTCTATTGTTGATTTTTTTAATAAACAGTTAGTTAATACAACATCAATTTCTAGAACAAAGATAAGGAGTGGTGAGATTTTTTATCAAATGAGTGAAAAAAGTACCTGGCCTTTTTCTTATTATTGTTTTATCAAAATAATTTTAGCTTATGAGTTAAACAAATTATACATTTGTTTTTATGGTCTAGGGAGAAATATTAAGCAACCTGTAGATTAGTTAACCATACCATCGTATTTACTAATGGCTATAATATTTGACTTGTAATTATACCTAGAGTGTGCCATTTATATATAGCACACTTGATACATATCTTAACTTACAACCTTGAACACTTTCCAGTTTTGCAAAGTAAAAACGTCCTTGCTAGGTACTGGTTGAGACAGGTCATAAACTTTGGAGGAAGTACTCTATTTTATTCTATTTTATTATATTTTGTCAATCAAGCCATAAAATCCTGTTGTTGGGCAATAGGAATTCTACTGTTGATTTCACAGGGTTTAATGAAAAACAATGAACTACATTATATTTAGATGCCAGCATTCTCAATAATTGATTAAGATTGAACCTTTTTTTGAATCTTACACTTGAGACAAATCAGATGGAAGAAAAAAGCAATCATATTACCACTAGAATTTAAAGGGATATGGTAAAATGGGATCCAGCTATATGAGCAAATCATAATAACAAGTACCTAACAAAAATACTTTCAGGAAAATGTTTTTAGGGCTTAAAATGCATTGAGTAAAAGGGCTAGTTGGCCTCTTTTTCGTGGTAGATTCCTTCGAAGTAGTATTCCACATGGTAAGCACATTCTCTGGCCTCTCTGCACTAAGATATACATTCGCTAAAAATCATTAGAATTTCAATCTTCCTTTTCCTCCCATTAGTCCCCACCATAAATCCATTTCTATCTCGTTTCTCAGATCAAAACAATTTAAGACCTCCTCCATAATATGAGTTTTTTTCCCTTAGCATAATAATATAGTTCTGAGATGACACGCAGAGTGACCTGAGAAATTCACATGAAGTTCCTATCCACTGTTTAGGCATTGAACCATAGGCATTGAACCATACAGCTCTCTATTTGATTTCTATTGTTGATTTTTTTAATAAATAGTTAATTAATACAACATCAACCGCTAGAACAAAGATAAGGAGTGGTGAGATTTTCTCATCAAAATAGAAATAAGAAATAAGAATAATTTCATTAATATAACCCACTTTCTTTTGTCTAGCAATGACATGAGGTGAATTTTAGGAAAGAAAGTTAGGTACAGTTGCTTTAATTTAATGTTCCATCTACTTTTAAATGAGATACTTAGTTGTCGATACTTAGTTTTCAAAGAGAGGGAAAGTTCCTTTATTTTAGTAAGGATTTTATTTTAATGTTCCATCTAATTTTAAAGGAGATATTTGGTTTTCGCCAGAGCTGTTTTATTTTTTTAATTTTAAAGGAGATATTTGGTTTTCGCCAGAGCTGTTTTATTTTTTTTTCACATGGCAGTGGAAATAGTAATTTTCTTCCCTTTTTAAATACTACATAAAAATTCAGATCGATGTTGGAATACTTTTAACAAAATGTAAATAAGTAACAAAAATGAGATCAGAATTTGTTCCTCGAATCTGAAAAAATAACATTCGGAATATAATATATAAAACAATTTAGATGAACCATTACCACAAAAATTTCAAGCATTGAATGCCACCAAGGAAGGGGTTCCATTTAAATGTCATACTAGTGACTGTTGCAATAACAGTGTCTTCCTGTGTTTCCAGAAGTGATAGAATAACTGACGCTACATTTCAACTGACATTCATAATTGTTCCACCTGATAGACCATAGAAAATTCCCTTCTGTTCGAGGGGATTCTAAGGAGTGGACGATATAAGATAGGGAAATACTACAGTATACTTCCTCGTTCACAATAAGCAGGATAATTTGTTCTCTAGCCCACCATTTTGGCGATATTGGCTACATATGGAATAATTTACGAGTATTTACAAACCAAACTTTTTGAACATGCAATTAGGTACTTTAAGACCTTAACAGTTTCACAAATCTAAACAGTGTGATACAAGAAGCCTATACATGTGATGACACAGTACAAGAATATAGCAGAAGCTTTTCGCTAAGGAAAATTCTTATGAATCCATACCATGAGAATCTATAACATCCTTCCTGGCTGAACTTCGAAATTCCAATCACAAACCTCTGATGACCAATGCACATTTACATTATTCTTCCCTTTTCCAGATCATACTAAAAACACATCTTGATGCCAGAACGATTCCATACGAGACTCAAAAAACAACGAAAAATTTCACAGAAGGCACTTCTTAAGAAAGAGTAAAGGATCATGTAAAGATTCTAAATCTTTCTTCTCCTTTTTATTTCATTTGTGTTCCTCTTACAAACGATTTTTGTTTTTACCAAACAGCAATGCTGTTATTTGTGGAACGAAAGTTCCTCTCGTCAACTTCTTGCATTTCATTTTTTCAAACAGCAATGGTGTTATTTGTGGAAGGAAAGTTGCTCTGGTCAACTTCTTCCATTTAAACCAAAATCGTTGGAAATAAAGTGCAGGCCTTCATTAACTTTCACTTTTGTTAAACATATAGGTTGCTTGATATCTTTTTTAAAATCATCCCACTGGGACTCCATCTAACACCTTGTGGAAAATGGTTTCCAATGATTTTTCTCATCTCAATGTTCTCTGGGAAGTGGACCATTGGCATTATAAAGCTATCTATAAAAAAAAATATTACACTCATTGTTACCATATTCTTTTCCAGAATAGCAGATTGTTAAAAAATGGAAGATTGATTATACCTCAAAATCATTCTGCGTGACTTGAGAACTAGACCTAATTGAAATGGCATGGTAAAGAAACAATGTTGAAGACAGGATAAATACTGAAAAATCCTATTGCCTTGTTAGAATTGTGGATAATGAGTTGTCCCTCAGATGAGGGAAGAGGTAGAGGTAAACTTCATGTAAACCATGACTAGAAAGCTATGGCCAAGATATTTTTAATCCTTTTAACAGTTATCAGCAGTATGAAGGTACTTCTATAGCCTTGGTAATGATAACACCTTACAAACGAGGTTGTGGATTCATGTCCTCGGAACAAGTTGGCTATGGAGCATTTTCTATTAGTTGCCATTGTACAGAAATTGCACACCAGGACAATGGTGCATGGAAGCATATCGACCTAGTTACAACAATAAAATTGCCATACCTTATTAAAAAAATTGTATAGTAGAGAATTCAGATGAATTAGTATACCATTATTTCTTTTCTTTATTTTGTCCTGAGTGTTGCCTTCATTTTACATGGACGCCCATTATTCTTGATCATGGGAACAAAATGTAATATAGAATATACAAATGTATCAGGGAAGTAGGGGAGAGTAAGAGGGTATGAGAATGAAGATTCTGCAGTAAAAGTGAGAGCTCCAAGCTAGGAGACTCTGAGAAGGAGATCACTCATGACACAAGATTCAACAAAAATAATGAAGACTTCATCTCTGAGAGCGACAAGTTGACAACAAGGAGAAATTGATAATGAGTAACCTATTGCAAGGTTGTGCAATGGCTTCAAAAACCCACACAATAGATTAAAAAAAGGCACATTCCTATCTTTGCTTTTACATCGGTATCCCCAGCATACCGCGCTTTTAGAAACTAGAAGTAAGGTATAACCTTTTTATAAAAAAACAAAGATTAAGGTTTTATAATGGTAAGAAAAATATTATTAGGTCAAACCAGCAAAAATAGATTGTAAAGTGGAGAGATTACATGAACTTACTTGGTAGCGCTGAGGTTTTTCCATATATGTAAAATGGTAAATATAAGTTCGATAACATAATTTTAAGAAAAATCGAATCAAAATATTTGCATTTTCACCCAAAACGATTAGGGCTACACCAAGGTTAAAGACAATTTTTCTATTTGAAAATTTCATGACCTACTCAAGTCCTGTGCATTACTTTGCCTTATATTCATAGGAAAATTGTTATGGCATTATTAAAATATCAATCCACAGTCTAAGCGTATTTTACCAAAAAGGATAAAACATAAACAAAACAAGAGACATGACTACATGGTGAATAGAACAAGAAATAGGACTCAAGGTTTCTGGGGAATAATAAGCTTAAATCACCTCCATGACGGTGTACATTACCACTATAAAATTGAGTTTTGAAGATACAAAACCTACTTTACTAGAAATAGGAAACATAAATATAACCAGAAACAAAACAAAACTAGAATAGTGACTATAGAATTTTGACGGATAAGCAACTTGAACCCACCCATCTCCCTGCAATATCATGCACTTAAAATCTGGTGGTGTTGTAGAAGTGTAATACCAACAGAGGAATAGAAATGATAGTAGAAAAAAGAACTGAATGGAAAAGAGCTATACTAGTCACGCCTCTACTAACATTGATCAGAACAGTGTTGCCTGTCATCAAATGGGTATGTAGCACAGGGTAGAGAAGTCCATCGGTCAGGGGTAGATCGAATCTTAGATTCATTTCCCATCGTATTTTTAACGAAAATTTACTAAGTCCATCGGTCAGGGGTAGATCGAATCTTAGATTCATTTCCCATCGTATTTTTAACGAAAATTTACTTGGGAATATCGACCTCCAAACTAAACTGTTCTATTGAATCACATATGGCAAGCTATTAGTTATTTCAAAAGTGAAAATCTCTACATATGCCACCAATAAGGCATTGGTTCACTAGTGAGGTCAGCATAGTTTAACCCAACCACCAGGCTTCACTGTCATTGTTTTTTGGGCCACCTAAATGGCATAACAGGAAAGCACGAGGGGATTTTGGTAGAAAAATTACCATCCAGACTTTTCACCTAAGCCAACGGAAGTCACCCATGGGCAAGTTTCTTGAATTAATTCTTATAATTAAACAATAAAAATAAAATGTAGTTACCTACCACTTGAATCGGTTTAGTATCCTCTGGAAACTTCTCCTCTGCTCCTCTGGCACAGAGCCTCAATCCTGCTTATATGAGCTCACATCCATTTCCTCGGCATCTAATTTCATTGCTCTGGAACTCTTGGAACCCTGTGGTATAGGCAAATTCAAGGCCTTTTTTGCGTCTCTGACACTTATAGGAACGACTCACAATCGACCTGTGGCAGAGCATCTAGATGGCGAATCTTGTACATATACCCTCTTGGGTGCCTCTTGCACTTCTCTAGAAGTATTTTAAAGTTGTAAAGAGTGATGGAGGGTTGGGGATGGGCCATCGCACAGGTGTGTGGGGAAACTTGTGCAGATCCCTTCGTAGAATGAAACATAGAATCCAATTTCTTGTATTCAACCAAATGTATCAAATCAAACCTGCGACAACATGGCCGCGATCTTCCTCTTTCTTCCTTAGAAAAACCCTGCAATGTGAGGGAAATGAATAAATTTTGATATTTGAGAAATAGAATGCGATGACATGGCGACCTTACTCCTACTTTCCTGGAAAAAGCCTGGAATGCGAGGGAAATGAACAAATTTTGATATTTGAAAAACCCTGGAACGCGAGGGAAATTAACAAATTTGATATTTGAAAAACAGAAATGCGGAGAAACCTTGAATGGAACTTAAATGAAATGCTTTTGTGTTTTTCAATTGGAATTAAATTCCATTAAATGAAATGTGTAAGTGTTTTCTTTGGCTTAATAGGGAGGTATTTCTCATGGTAATAATTAATCATATGAGGTTTGTTTTTGTGTATGGAAAATTATTTGAGGGGATTTTGGTTGATTTTTTAATGTAATCATGTTATATTAAGGTGAATTATGGTGACATAAAAATACGTTGTGTGTGGTTAAAAAAAATGCAGAGAAGTTGTAATATTATAAGATTAATGATTATTTTTAATAAAATGTTTGGTTTAGTAAGCCTAACTAATCTATGGAGATGCTCCAATATTAGATAAGAAATTGGAGATAGAACAGAAATCAAATGGAAATAAGGAATTTGTCTGGAGAAGATCATAAGGAAGAATCAGAGAGGAATTTCCATGGTGGTCTAACCCTAAGGTTTTTTCTAATGCGAAGATGGGTTTTTACCTGCACCTGGGAGCGATAACAGGGTGAGGGAATGGTCACAAAGCTAGCAAACAAGGGTCAGTACACCTAGTTTATATTTATCCGCAGAGGTTTGGCAGCTTTTGGTCTCACGGGTTTTCTCGGTCATCTAGTAAGGGGATCGAACGGTGGAGGTGAACATTTTGTTCAGTTGGGCCATTGTCTCTCGAATGGTGCAGTGCACACCATCACATAGGGATAGTATAACGGAGTACATGTGAACATCATTTTGTATCGACGAGGAACTTGTGGATTATTCTTCTAATTCTATGGAGGCTTCCCAAGTTTGGGTTGAGCGGCCACATGAACATCAAACTGGGGTTTCACCGGTGATACACCATGAACCGGAAGTCCATGTCGACGCATTTACCTTGGAGATGGATGATGTGAAGGTTTCCCTAAATTCCCTAGGGTTTTCCCACCCAGGCTCAATAGTAAATCCCAACTTTCTTCAACTACACGAGGATCAGGCTCAACCGGTCCTGAATATCCCATCACCATTGAAGTTACAGTACTGGGAACTTGAACAACAAGGTCTCGCAACAAATGTACAAGGGGTGTCTGATGTGGTAGTTGGGGACGCGAGCATTCATGGGACTGATACATATGGCATCATAAATATTGGGAATAATGTACCATGCTCATCAGGAGTAGACCCCCAAGGTTAGCGACCTGCTCCTACAGCTCACACTTCAGGATGTTTTGATGGCATCACTCATCAGGAACCTGGTATTGAGAATATTAGAGCATCGGATTCGGATGAGTATGAGTCAGAAGAGGACGAACAACACCCAGTAGACCATGCAAAAAGAATGGGGGGGGAAGAAAAAAACAAAATGCACCAAGGTGCATGGGTCTGTTGGTATTCAGAGAAGGTATAAGTATGTCCCAAGCTACATTTACTAAGAGTATTATGCTTGTTTGAAGGGTTCATGGTCGAAATTATACCCGTGGGTGATTGAAGCATTGGACTGTGGAAATTTGGGGACATTTATTAGACCTGTTGCTAGCGGATATTACCATGACAAGAGGTTGGTTTGCACTCATGTCATCTTCACGCAACCAGACTGAGCAAATTGGGTCCTGTCAAAATATTGGCATATAGAGATGAGCCTGGTGCTACTCAAGAGGTGGTCACCACTCTTTCACCCAGAAAAGGAGAAATTGGGGGTGAGTTTGATATGGGTTAGACTCTGAGTGTTGTCGTTACAATTCTAGTCGGAGGAAATCTTCAAGGGCATTGGGGATGACCTTGGTAGTCATGCTTGCTACCAAACTCCATGAACTTACAAGAATTCCAGTTGTGCTTTCAAGGCTTATGTAGAAAGGAAGGATGCTGCAAGAGGAATTCCGTCTAAGCGACTATGGCACTCAAAATGAGGCTTTAATCTCCCTCATTCTAGAGATGAGAGGGGGAGATAAGGGAGAGGAGTCTCCTTCTAAATGCATGAAGATTTATTGTTCAATGTATTAGGACGTTGTGGATTGTCTCTTCCCTGTCTAGTTGAATTTTTTAATCCCCTTCTTTCCTTAAGATCCCTCCAACTGTGATTAGAGTTCGTAGATGACTGTAAGGAGGAAGCCCCTTTCGGAAAGGGACATAAAGTTTGAAGGTGTCTAGCTTGTTGGTAATTCCTAGATCAAAAAGTTGTATTTTCGTAGTCTAAGGGTTGGGAATACACAATGTCCATCCACTTGAGCTCTATTTTATCTGGTAGACCTTCATTGAGATATACCTATACACATATGTAGACATAGCTGAAAATGCCTTTCAAATGTCTTTCCCCGTCTACTTTGAAAAATCTTCCAATTAAATTGCCCACTTTTTCTAAGAGA
>APFE031610079.1:1727-34997 GCA_000404065.3 Pinus taeda | reverse complement strand
AAGAGCTATCCTTCTCTAAACACACATTATTCTATGAGAATTCAAACGTTTCGATCTTACCTTAGGTCCAACGCTTGTTGTAGCAGTCCAGCCTTGCTGATCCAGATGAGCTCCTCCTTCACTTTAAGACCTGCATACACTACAAAGCAAACGATTACATAACACCTAAATATTTCATAAAACAAAGCATATTATCACATAGACCAAGGAATACATGAAATAATTCATTAACAAATCATTGAGAAGAATGGACTTATTTGTAATAAAGAAACAAAAAGAACCATTACAACCTGAGCCTTGGTGTTGTGCAAGCTCCTCCAGGGTCCAACAAGAGATTTCCTCTACTTTGACAAGCTCACCCACTCCAATATGGCAAAAAGGAAGGATAGTGATCTCTCCTCACAAGTCAACAATGGAAGTCCTAATTCCAGCAGCATTTACCCTTTAGAATGTTCAGCTTTCAACCTCCCCTCCCATGGCCCAATGCCTGTATTTATAGTATTCTAGAGGAGGTTATTCAGTTCCAACATCAATGGGATACTCCCTCTTTTGGATGGGGTAGCTCCTCTCTTGATGGGATAAGCTCCTCTATCATAGGGGTGCATGAACCATCTGGAGGCGCTCAATACACGTCAAAAACTCTTCTAGAAGGCTCTAGAAGTGACCACAAGTAACTTTTTAAAGATGAAACTCGCACCTTTTGACCTTTACAGGGGTACGCACCCAACCTTTAGCATACAGAGCGTATAAGTACGCAGGTGCAGTGTATCTGGGGTGCGTACACGTAGGCAAGGTAGAGAGAATCTGCGTACCCAGAGATAAACATGTTTTTAAGTGACTTTCTCTCTTTTAGAGTTTTGACATGAAGAGCAGAGGTATGGGGCTTGAAAAAGAGGACAATATGGCTATTGATGGGGCCATATAACTGCAGATAGTCAAGGCGACAAAATTCAGTGTAACAAGGGGCTTCCCCTTGGCTGTGTTCCTTTGAAGTGGCAGGCTACTCTTTCATGATTTATTGTTCTGGCACTAACAACTCCTTGCCCTTTGATGTCCCTATTGCTGGTGTAATCCTTTCATGGGCAACCTGTTGTGCAGTTGTGGCAGTTGATGAGCTCTCCCCAGTTGGCTATGGATTTTTGAAAGACACCTGCCCACAAGATTCCAAGTCAAGAGTTTTTTCCAAATATTTCATGGTTTGTTCCATTTTTTCCTCTTCAGTCAACTCTTCAACTAGGGTGCCCTCCAACCAGTCATCTTGGTTGGCATATTTTCCTATGTCATGGATGCGGCAGTGTTCATAGGATGCTAGCCTATATTTTATCCTTCTTGTATTGATGAAGCCATATGGGTCGTAGGGTACCCACCAAAAGATTCTCTTGAGTCTATATGTTTGACCCAATAGCTCATTAGCATCCTTCCATCCTTCTTTCTTGTTCATAACAAAGGGGCCTAATTGGTCTCTGAGTTTCAATTGGGCCTTTTTCTTGGTGCTATGGAAGTGACTCAGATCTGAGTTGATGAATTGCTTGAAATATTCCAAGGCAAAGAGTCTTATTGGCACATATCTAGGCAGCCTGTAGGGGCAGAGCTCACAGCTATATATTCTGAGAATAGTATGATTCTGGTAGAAATACCAGTCACCTATTCTATAGTTCTTGGAGAACTGCAGTATCTTCTTCATATCATGTGTCAGTCTGGGAGGAGGAGTTCCCATCAAGAGGAAAAAGATAGGGTACACAAATAGATCAATAAACTCACAATAAGAGTAGGGAGAGGTGCGTATATCATGAAATACTGAAGTCCAAAAAATAACAGACCTCCTCTCCCCTTTGTGGTCCAATTTTCTAATGGGGAATTGGAAGATATCTAGCCGGAAATATAAAAATAGATGATATATATAGGAGGAATATTTGAAGATTCCCTCCCTATCCAGGCTCAACAATTGGTCATGCATTTTATTGGCAATGAACTTGGCATAATTGTACCTAACAGCAGGGGGTTGTCCTCGGGTAAAATTGGACAGCATAACCAGTATGGTTTCATCAATGTGATCACTTGTTTTGAACCCCAACACAAAAGATATCACATCAACCACTAACCTACCCATTTCAGTGAAGGAGCAATAATGAAAAGGAGGTGGGTGTTGGGGCTGCCTATCTACCATCATGAATACTTTGGCAACTCTAGATATTTCTATGCTGGAGAGTTTGGGACCTTCATCCAGCAAGTACTTCATGGTAAGAGGAAACTAGTTGTGTGTTGGCTTAAAGTTTAGCATCTGGTTGATAGAGTCAGGAGTGATATAGAAAAGAGTAGTCCCAGATGGACTTTTAATGGCTCTGTTTGTTGGCTCATAGTTCTCAAAACAGAGGTGGATGATCTTAGGGAAAATGTTCATAGAGGGGAGGTAATATCTGGTCAAGTTTGATTCCCAAATACCACATACATCTTCTTGATTCAAGTGACTATTTTTGAGCTCACAGACTGCCTGAAGATGGTTTTTGAAACCTTCAAGGTCTTGGATTAGGTAATCTTTATCAGCCAAGGGCAAATGATCTAATTCTTTGTGGGGTGCATTGAGGGGGGGTGATGTTTAAGGTCACTAGATCTTCCATGGCTTAGCTGTATTGATTTTAGAATTGGAATTTCTAGCTCTGTGCAGGCAAAAATGAGTAGGAGGATGGCTTCAAAGATTTCCCTGGGATTTTCACAGCTAGAACTGGTTTGTTGGCTTGAATTGGATGTTGTGGAGTGATATCAATTGGAGAAGCAGGAGTAGTGGGATTTTTGGCATAGTGAACTTCAATTGTGGGCAAAAGACGGCCTGGGAGGCTCTTTGGGGAGTTTATAGGGCCAGATGAGCTCAATTTCAGATGACTGTATGGATTTTTAGTGAATTTGGCACCTCATAGGCTTATGGAGGACTTGTGGGCAACAAACCAGTGTTTTCTGCTTTAAATTGTGGGTGTTGGTGCCATATTCACAGAGAAACTAACAGAAAACAGGGTTGGGAGTGAATTGATGGTAAATACCTGTATTCCCGGTGAAATGGGCGACTTGCAAGCAACCAGGTGGGTCGAGGGGCCGAGCTAGACATTGTGCTTGCTGGTTGGCAGATTTGGACAGTCGAAAATGGTATTTTCGACGTAGTTTGCATGTACAGGTGCACGGAGAAAATAAACAGAGAATGGTAAAAAAACATTACATTTACCCTTTTTACCCGCAAATTTTGACTTTGGCGGGTTATGGGCGCTTTTTTGGGATGACGTCATTTTGTTTTTTAGTGGGTATGGAGGCTGACATGGCATATGACGTAGCAGATGACGTGGTGGATGATGTCATCAGGTGACATAAGCATGACGTCAACAGGGAGGGGGCAAGTGGTAAGCGGTAATATCGCACCGCTTTTTGGGGAAAGTGGTTTCAGGGGAGGGGGCTCTGAACATACCGAGCACTTGACACGTGTCCTCGGTACGGCGGAAATACCGCCCATCCCCCGGACGCTATTCTTCGGTAGGTTGGGGGCTTCTGAAATTTCCGACTACTGTCGGATCGGGGAGTAGCGATCAGACGGCTGGCGGGTGATCGAGCTGGTGGGTCTTTAACGGTGGCGGACCCACATTAATTTTTTATGTTTTATAATGTTTTTCTGTGTATCTGCAGACTTAGGAAAAGTGGGTTTTTCCGGGAAAAATTGTGGGTTTAGGCTATTTATTTAGCCAAAGGCTATATAAATCCCGATGGGTGTGTGCAGGGTTGCTATTGGGCCCCTGGTGGGCCAATAGCTCCCTAAAAAAAATGTAAAATATGGCTATAGTCAGCCTAGGGTGGGGGTACTTATTTCTTGGGGGTTTTTTTATGTATTTATATACTAAGGGGGGGGGGGGGGGGGCGAGCTATTCGTAGGAGTTATATGGTAAGGTTAGTAGGTTAATATGATTGTGGGGGAGGGGTTTGCATGGGTTAGGTTAAGTTTTATAAAGTGAAAACTTAGGCCAAGGGGAGAGGAATGAATGTCCAATGGTGAAGTTGTTAGGAAACTTTGGCAAGATAAAATCAAGACTTTTTACACAAGAAATGTGGCTTTTTTTGCCTAGGTAAAACACCGTCTCACTTAGTTTTGCCATGAAATGAAGTAGGCTAAAGGGGCTAAGGGTAATGAGAAGATCTCTTTACCCTTTGGTGAGTGCTAGTAAATGTTTCTTTGGGAAGATGAGGAGGGGAGCTAGTCATGCTTCATTTGATCTGTAGCCACCTTACCGTGGTGCCCCATGATTTTATGAGATGGCAAGTCATTCTAAAGAGAAAATTGCTCACAAACCATGCCTTTTTACCTTCAAAACTACCTACCCAACCTAGTATACCTAGAATGTTTTCTTCATTCTTATTTGGTGCACTTCGATCTGGAAAACCCTGATTCTTTTCTTTTCTTTTGGCTGCCCTCCTATCTAAGTCTACCCTTATTTCTTCGAGGGCTCAGATTAAGTTGTTGAGACCCTTTGCTTTTCTACCTAACTATTGGCCTACCAAGTTTAAACTGTTTGTGGAGGCCTCCATTCTCTATTTTTAGACAAGTGAAATTCAAACATGATCTAGCCAAGATTAAAGTTGTCTGGTTAATCATTAATTGTGGCACAAGTTAACCACCTATGCAATGTGAATATTGATCAATATATGGAACCTTTGTAGTATAAAAAGGATGAACATATTTGGCACTTTCCCAGTCAATCATGAAAAATTAAACCTATTGGTATATGGAGCTAACAGTGGCTCCACTTGGGGATGGCTTTTCCTAGTGAAAAGTCAAGAACAGTAGGTCAGATGGCCTTATCTTTCAGTTCCTTACTGTAGTTTGAAATTTATCCTTGGTTGTTTCATACAATGGCTCCTTTGCAGTACTGTTTATCTCATGGACTTACTGCAGCATTGTAGCTCTGTTTTGGGTAGTTAGTCTGATCATTTCTCATCATTTTCACAATTCCCAAGTCTGATTCTTTAGCTTCTTTTGATATGCTAAAAAGCAAGAGCCAAATGTGGCACAATCTCTCACTCTCTCTTCAAAAATTTTTGTAATTTATTCCCTATCCTATTATTGAAATAAACTGCAGAAAGTAAACACTACTATGTACAAGTTGAAGTGCTGCTATTCTTGATAAGGTGGCTGAAAATAGTGCTTCAGCATTCTGCCATTGACTGGCCCATCCTTTGCCCCTATACCATCCAAGCTTTTCACAAAAGAGGTATTATTTCCTTGTACAGTCTGAATGATAAATGGCCCTCTCCATAAGAAATCAAATTTCGCATGTTTCCCTTTATATTCCCTTCTGGAATCCCACTTCAGAACTTTATCCCCAATGAAAAAATCCTCTGCTTTGGTTCTTTTGTCAAATATCTTTTTGAGATTTTCTTGTAGGATCTGGGCTCTGTGGTAGACTTCTTCTCTTGTTTGCTGCAAGTAAATAGTTTGATTGATCCTTCTTTGTATATCATTAGGTTCTGCTTGTATCTCTTGTAGCAACTTTATTACTGGGATTCCTAAAGAAGAAGGGAAAACTGCTTCCATTCCATAAACCAATTGATAGGTGTTGGTCCCAATAGATCGCTTGGTGGTCAATCTGTCTGCCCATAGGGCATTGACAAGCTTTTTATGCAAGTTCTTCTTGTTCTCCTCCAAGACCTTCTTAATAATGTTGATCAAGCTTTTGTTGGAGGATTCAGCTAGGCCATTGCCTTGAGGATAATAGGTTGTGGAATGGCCCAAGGTAATGTGGTATTTATGACAGAAATTAATCATTTTCTTAGATTTAAAAGTAGCAACATTGTCTATAATGATTTTTTCCGAGCAGCCAAACCTGGACAAGATGTTGGTTTGAAGAAATTGAATGATTACTGAGTCATTGGCTTGCCTACAAGGGATGGCCTCTATCCACTTGGTAAAATAGTTTGTAGCAGTCAAAATCCACTTATGCTGGCCAGAAGATGAAGGGTGGATTTCCTCAATGAAGTCTAAACCCCATTGTTGAAATGGTTTCTCAGTGGAAACTGGTTTGAGGGGCAGAGGCAACAACTTTTTCTTGCCTTCAAAGATTTGGCATTTGTGGCAAGAGGTTACATATTTCTTCACATTAGAGAATAAGGTAGGCCAGTAAAATCCAGCCCTTAGGATTTTGTCAGTAGTTGATTTCCAATACAAATGTCCACCACAATCCCCTGCATGAAATTCTTGGAGTACTTTGTCAGTTTCCTCTTTGATTAGACAATTTAATAAAACACCATCATGGTTTTTCCAAAAAAGAACCTGATCTAAAATGTAGAAATTGGAAGCTTTCATTTTCAAAAAACTTTTCTTTGTTCTGGATAATCGTCATCTCCTATTCATTATCCAGTTGATTTATGTCAAGGGCTTGAAAGTTAGTTTCAGTCATGAGTTTAGCTAGTCCTTGTCCTTTTATCAGTTTAGTGGGTCTAATTTCAATGTCAGATTCTAGTATGGTAGCTATCCATTTGCCCCTTTTGCCTTCAATGACTTCTTGGGTTAGAATATCTTTAACAACAGTGTTGGGCACATAGGCAATCACATGAGAGTATAAGATGTAAACTCTGAAGTCCTTGATGGCCTTTACAGGGGCATATGCTTGTTTCTCCATGATTTGATATTTTAGTGGGGCATCTCTAAGGGCTTTACTAAAGAAGGCTATGGGTTTTTCACATCCCTGGTCATCTTTTTGAAGCAAAACAGCAGCAATTGCATGTTCTGATGCAAATGAGAATATGATAAAATATTTGTCAAAGTTGGGGCTTGTGAGGACTGGTGTTTGAGTTAAAGCTTGTTTAATTTCTTCAAAGGCTTGCTTATTTTCCATCGTCCACTTGACCTTTTGAGTCCTTTTTTAGCGTGTTGTTCAGCAATCTTGTTAGTTCAGCCAAATTTGGTATGAATCTCCTAAGAAAGTTGATTTTTCCCAAAAAGGCTTGCAGTTCTTTAATGTTTCTGGGGTGCGAGACTTGTAGGATGGCTTGTATTCTGTCTGGGTCAATTCTAATGCCTTCTTTGGAGATAATATGGCCCAATAATTTTCCTTCTTATAGGCCAAACAAGGATTTCTTTGGGTTTAATGATATGCCATATTTCCTGCAGAATAAGAATACTTGCCTTAGATGATCCAAGTGCTCTTGATCTGATTTGGATAACGTTG
This sequence comes from Pinus taeda, assembly GCA_000404065.3. Classification (NCBI taxonomy): domain Eukaryota; kingdom Viridiplantae; phylum Streptophyta; class Pinopsida; order Pinales; family Pinaceae; genus Pinus; species Pinus taeda. The sequence continues at coordinate 27,798 of APFE031610079.1, read as the reverse complement.
TAAGGTCATCTAGGTAAATGACTAAGAATTCATGGATTTCTTTAGAAAAAGCTATATCCATGGCCATTTGAAAATTTTCCCCAGCATTCTTGAGTCCAAAATTCATTTTTACATACTTGAATGTTCCCCAAGGGGTAGTGAAAGTAGTTTTATCTTGGTCATCAGGGTGCATCAGGATTTGATTGAAGCCTGAGAATCCATCTAATAGTGATATTCTTGAAGCACCCACCACCCTTTGCAGAATGTGATCCATTTTGGGCAGAGGGTAGTTGTCCTTTAAAGAAACTTTGTTCAAATTTCTCAAGTCAACACATAACCTTATCTCCCTTGTCTTCTTTCTAGTAGGCACTAAATTCGAAACCCATTCTGAGAATCTGATTGGAGCTATAATTCCAGCTTCATATATTCTCTCGACTTCTTTTTCAATCAGAGGGAGCAGTACAGGGTTGACCCTCCTGAGTTTCTGTTTGAAAGGTTTTTGGTTCTCTTTGAGAGGTATTGTGTGCTAGATTACTGCAGTGTTATAAGACTTTAGGTCTTCATAACTCCATGAAAAAGACATCTTGAAATTCTTTGAACAATTCTATATACTTGGGTTTTTGGTCAGAGGGTAGAGCTTTGGACAATTTTATCATTTTGGGATTTTCTGCAGTTCCTACATTACAGTCCTCAATTTCAGCATTTAACGGCTGCATTTTAGGTTTCCTAGATATGTCATTTGAGTCAAAGATGTCCTCTAAAGGAGTAAGGCCTGTGGGCAGAAAATTATCTTTCAGTTCAATGAATTCACTTTCTGTTGCCACTGCATCCTCACCTTCTTTTTCATGAAGTAGTTGTAAATCTATTTTAGTGAACTTGGTGGGGTGTAGAAGCTGGTTTGTTGTTTCAGCAGAGATGTGTGTTTCAATTTTGTCCACTTGGATGCTTTCTTCTGCAGTGTTGGTATCCATTTTTGTGCTTGTAAATTCTTCTTTCAAGGTTAGTAAATTGTTGATTTGTATGTCATTTTCAAACACCTACTAATTCTTTACATTATCTGGTACTGTAGGCCTATGTTTTATTTCAGCAGTAAACAGGTGATTAGGCTTGAATTACAATTTGCAAGTGCTTGCAAAAGTTGCAAGACTATGGGCATGCAGGTTTTGATTTCTTGGAATCTTGGTCAGTTGGGTTTCAAGAAAGGTGTCAAGGATTTCCATTGTGGCACTTCGTATGACCTCAGCCTAATATCATTTGTAATGAAGTTACCCATTATTTGTTGAATAATGAGGTCAGAGTCTCCCAAGATTGATATTCAGGCTGCACCCAAGTTTTTTATCACTTTGAGTCCTAAAAGGAGGGCTTCATACTCGGCCATGTTGTTGGTGCACCTGCAATTTAATCTAAATGCATGTCCCTTTGCGTGGTCATCCTTTACATTATGAATCCAGACCCCTGCCCCTGCTCCTAGCTTATTGACTGACCCATCAAACTCTAGACACCATAGGTCTTCTTGATTTGTATTGGTATTAAGAGCCCTTTCCATTTTCTCAGTAGGGGCAATTGGATTTTCAATGCCATAAGGTAGCTGACTTACTGTCTTCCAAGATTTCTTCAATTTGAATAGTGGATTCTTTGTCTAGGAATTTGTCCTGACTCAAAGTCATCATTTTTACATCAGCTTGGGTTTGAATTCCAATGTTGTATAAGATGAAAGAGTCCATGTCTGAATGTATGGAATATATGGGAAAGTTTTGGGGTCTTTCTTGAGTACTAATCACATACTTCATCAAAGTTTCTTGGTATAGCCTTTTAGGTTGGCCGAAGACTGAGGTTGTGGCATAAGACATGTCGAGTTACAAAGAACCTTGTAGCTTGGCACCCCAGGACCTGGATAACAACATTCCATATTTTGGTGGAATGTCAACTACCACCACATCCATGAGAATTGTCTTGGCTGGATATTGGATTAATGATACACATAGATCCTTGATTAATCCTAGACACTGGACTTGACTGGAATCAAAGGAAAACAAGTCTTTGTATGGCCTTGTGATGTCTAGGTCCAACTTCTCCATGATAGATTTGGGCATCAGATTATGTGAAGCTCCTGAATCAAACATTGAATTGTGAAGCACTTTGTCATGAATATTTAGACTCACATAAAAGGGAGGGACTCCTCCATCTACTGTTTTACCATTTGCTTCAGGGCCAAATATAAGTTCTGGTTGGTCATCAAGGATGTTCACTGAATCTTTGTTTTCTGAAAGTTGTAATGATCTGTTGATGTGTTCCCTAAACAATTGATGCCTAGCTAATTCAGATAATGGGATAGACACTTTTAGCCTACCTATTTCAACCTCCATATTAAAGGGTTTTTCTGTTTAGGTTTTGACATTTTGGGCGACCAGGTTATGCTTTTCAACTGATTTATTGATAACTGTTTCTGTTACTGGAATTTCATGTTGAACTAGGGTTGCTAGCTGACCATCTTGCAAAGGTTCTTCTACCACTTTTCTGAGTGGAGGATCAGCTATAGGGTGTTCCTTTGATTCATCCTTGTCTAAAACATCTTCTACTGTGGGGCTATTTGGATTGGGAGTGGGTTTGGGGATGATTGGTATATGAGAGTCCTTGAGTTTAGTTTTGGTAGTTTGCTTGATTGTCTTTTGCTTAGTATCATAAGGAATGTCTATTCTTATACTTCTCAAGTTGTATTGCTTATGGACTTCATACACAGATGTCTCATATCCTTGCTTAAAATCAAAGGATTCTCCTGATTTTATTTGGCATTGACCAAGATTATGAGCCTCTTGGTCTTCTTGAGTTAGGAAAATTGGTTGGCCACTGTTGAGACCCATTAAATTAATGTGTGGGTCCTCTGTTGGTTCATTAGATGTGGAAGCCTCTGCATAGTTTTCTTGGAAGGGAGGCCTTATGTTTTGGTCTGGACCACCCTTTCCTACATTGGGGTTTTGATTTTTTCTAAAGTTTTGATTTCTTGTATTGTTGTTTGGTTGGCTGTCCCAAGAAGACTTCCTTTCAATAGTTTCCACTCTGTCTCCTAACCTATCCATGCCTTTAATAATTGCATCAAGTTTTTGTTCAAAGGCAGAGGGTTCCTCTTTGAAAGTTGTTCTTCTTTCAGTCCTAGCTCGATTTCGTTTGGAAATTAGATTAGCTTCAACACTCACAGCTATGCTCTGCATATCTTCAAGGCTGGGAGGAGCCCTCTCCCTAAGCTGGTAAGCCATGTCTGAGTCAAAACCATCAGGGAATTTAATTAATGCCAAATCTGGTGGTGGTCTAATATTTATTGGAATAGCAAGGTATGTATTATTGAATCTGGCACAATAATCTTGGACAGTCTCCTGTGGGCCTCTTTTTAAATTCTCATATTTTGTTAAGATGTGTAAAGGATCCTTTTTCTTCTCCCACCTATTTAGGAAAGTTTGATATAGGGCATCTGGTTTGGCTATCGTGTTTGGGGCTAGTGACCTAAACCATGCCCTCACATCACCAGTTAAGCTCTGGCCAAAAAATTTCATCCTAACATCATTATCATCAATCTCATAGTTTTCGAAATAATCTGTCATTCTCTTGGAATGTTGTTGAGCAGTGTAAGTGCCTGTACTACCAAAATAGGTAATTTTGCCCTGGTAATCCTGTGGCGTAGCCCCTGGGTTGGCAAGCAACTGTAGGGGAGCATATCTATTTTCCATGTTGGCAGGAAAAAGTGGGACAACTAGAAGGACAGGGGTATGGGCTGAGATAAGTGTTGTGGATGGAGGGGTAGAAAAGAGAGTTTGGAGTAATGAAGGTGTACTGGAAGAAGCTACAGCAGTGGGAATGAGGGTTTGAGGATTAGCTGCGGTAGGTTTATCTTGAATAGGTTTCTCCTGGGCTGGTTCAAGGTTTGAATCAATAGAACTCTCTTGATTCTATGATTTCCTAAGGCTCTTAGCAATCAGATTTGGATTTTCCCAAATAGCTGGAGGATTTGGGTCAGGGTTTGACCTGGTGTGTCTAGTTTTCTTCTTTGGAGCCAACTTCTAATTATGTTTTGGTATTTTTCTAGGATTTCATGGGAGATACAAGTTTTACAAGTAGTTTTAAAGGGAGCTACTAGAATGTAGAAGCAGACATTCATTAGTTCCCCAGTGGAGTCACCAATGATGTTATCACTCAGGTTGTTCCCCAAAACTTGTTGAGAAAAGGGAATACGACCGAGGTAACACTAACCAGTCTTTTAGATGCAATTTCTAGCCAAACTGCATCCAGAGAGGGCTCTCTCTATATGTTTTAACTTTGTTTGTTCTAAGTTTTATGCCAGTTATGTTGTGCAGAGTTGAGTATTCAAATAGGTTTGGATGGTGATTTCAAGCAGAGGTAGGATGTAGGTCTGATAGGTTTAATTCCATTGGGAAATGGAGTCTATGGAAGTGGACTACTGAGTGTGTTTTTGAGATGAAAGACCATACTACAGAGCAAGATAATCAGTTTGGAACAATATCAAAGCCAGTGATGGACGGGATGTAGGCCAAGGGTGAATGGCAGTCAAGGATCCTTTATCCCAGTGGCAGAGGGAAGATGCTTGAAATGCTTCAAGAAGCAGTGAAGAATTCCTTGAGAATGTTCAAAATGAGATAATTAGCAGAGATAGAAGCATTTAAGAATTTCTATTTGAACTAATTGTGAGGAAAACATAGATAACAACAGGAATTGAACACAGAGTGTATTTAAACAAGTTCTGGGCTATTCTTTTTCCCTGTTGTTAATATTATGAAACATATTTGATACTTGCAAACATAGAAAAATCCAAACATAGTTAGAATAACTTATTGAGCCAAGGAAAGACACATGAATTCCGTAGCAGAGTCCAACATCATCACATCCACAGTCAGAAGATCAAACAACAATGCATTTCAACGCCCTTTGTATTAATCAATATCTGAGTTACTGCGTATTTCAAATGGGAGAATTACCAACCCTGAATACATTCTTTGGGGGGGTATTTATACAAAGAAAGAGAGTCTACAAAATATCTTAGTGATAAGATAAGGAGTAATAACTTCCTTCAGCTACTTTGTCAGAGAAATAAAGGCAGAAATGAAGGCAGGACATATTGTAGTTGTGCTGGCTGCTTTTTTAGATCTTTTCACCCTGGAATTTGGTTGGCAGTTATGTCTTTGCTTTGCTTTCACACATTGTTGTCCTGATCTTTTACCTGCTCTGGATTTATCTCTAATGTGTCCTGATCCTAGCCTGAGCTCCTTCATGTACCTCTGCCACGTGTCTTGCCTTTTGACCAGTTGTACAGGAAAAAAGGATCGGATTTACTTAGGCAAAACTTCCAGCATACTTCGCCACCAGTGTTCTGTGGGCAGTTGGTGTCTTTGTATCTTCATTAGTATCTCACCAGCTTCAGTATATCTGCAAAGTTGGGCTTGACCTCAAACAGATGATTTATTTCATGTTCTATGAAAAATAACCCTTCCAATTTGTCATACAAGCTTTGTCCAGAAGGAGGTCCTGTGTTTTTTGAGCTGTTGGACGATGCAGTGGTCTGATTTGTCACATACATGTTCACTCGATGAGCATATTGATTATGAGATAATAGCTTTTGGTTGCTTGTTAGTAGACTGGGTAAACCCCTTTGCTGCAAGCTTGTCAATTTCTCTGTGAAGGTATTAATATCCATCTGCATCTCCTGACACCTCCTTTCTAGAGTTTGTATAAGAGTCCTCATCATTAGAACCTTCTTTACTGTCAAAATGGTGCCTGTCCTGTGATTGATTTCTAAAGCTGCCAATTGTTCCTTGGTGTTGGTATTCAAAAAATGGATAAGTGCATTGGCCTGGTTAGGCATATTTCCTAATGATGCCCAAGCCCTTTGTATTTGTTCTTGTGCCCTGTCTATTAATTCCATTTGCTCATACATTGTCTGAATTGACCTCCATTGGTCAGTAATGGACTGGCCAATCTTAGTCCACAAAATCATTTTGATATCTGCCAGAGGTTTCTGTAAGGTGAGATCCTTTTCCAGTGTTTTCACCTTGTTCTCCAGGGCCTTCACTTCTCTGGTCTTCTCTGCTATTATCATTTTTGATTTTCATAGCTCTTTTCTAGTTTGGTTAGCTTTTCTTTTGTCTCTCTAAGCTCTGACATTTGAGCTTCTAGCTCTTTTACTGCATTCATCATTTCCTCCATTTTCATGCTGGCCTCAGGCTCTCTTGTTGTTGTTGTTGTAGCATCTGTAGTCTCAATACCTGTTGTCACTAGTGGTTCAGTGGGAGGAATTGTTGTTGTGTCTATGGGGGAAGCAAAGACAATTGTTGGAGCTATTTGGGGTAGCTGGGAGGTTGACTCTCCCTGCTTAGTTTGTAATTCTTTCTCCAGCTCTTGCTCTGTCTGTATCAGCCTTTGGTTCATTCTTATTAATAGATCCATGACATCCTCTTCCACCTTTTCTGGTGCGAGCTCTACTATTTGGGGATGCATGGTCACAGGCAGCTTCAACTGCTTTCTGAGGGCAGCAATATCATCCTCCTTCTTTTTTATCAATGGCTTGGTGGCCTTGGCATCCTTGGGATCATTTCCCATCTCAAAAATTATTTCCTCCAGAGTCTTTATGCAGTCGTCTTTAGCTAGAGAAGGGATCTTCTCTAAGTCCAATTGAGCAAATGTGTTACTCAATGACTCTTTCAGTCGGTGGGCCAACATTTCTTTGTCTGCCAGTGTGGCATAGACCATTTCACCTGTTTGCTTGTGTAATTCGATTTGATCCATTGGGTGAATGTCCTTGGAAAGGACATCTAGATTGGTCCTTATGTAGTTAGCTGCAGACTGGGGGTGCTGAACTTTGGCCTTGAAATGACTGAAAATCATTTTTTCCTCCTTCATGTCATAGGCTGCCATTAGTCTATGCTGTTTGGAGGGTGTCATCTTAAGAAACTGGTCATACAATTGAATTCCTAATGACTCATTTTGAGCCTTAATATCCTTGAATGACTGCTTGATGTCTGCTGGTTTCTTTGCTTGTGATCTTGAGGAGGAGACTTCCATTCCTTGTTGTCTCCCTCCTTCTTGTCTGTGAGATGGGCGACTTGCAGGCGACCAGGTGGGTCGAGGGGCCGAGCTGGACACTGTGCTTACTGGTTGGCAGATTTGGACGGTTGAAAATGGTATTTTCGACGTAGTTTGCATGTACAGGTGCGCGGATAAAATAAACAGAGAATGGTAAAAAAACATTACATTTACCCTTTTTACTCGCAAATTTTGACTTTGGCGGGTTATGGGCGCTTTTTTGGGATGACGTCATTTTGTTTTTTGGTGGGTACGAAGACTGACATGGCATATGACGTGGCGCATGACGTGGTGGATGATGTGGTGGATGACATCATCAGGTGACATAAGCATGACATCAGCAGGGAGGGGGCAAGTGGTAAGTGGTAATATCGCACTTCTTTTTTGGGGAAAGTGGTTTCGAGGGAGGGGGCTCCGAACATACCGAGCGCTTGACACGCGTCCTCGGTACGGAAAAAATACCGCCCATCCCCTAAACATTATTCTTCGGCAGGTTGGGGTCTTCTGAAATCGCCAACTACCATCGAATCGGGGAGTAGCAATCGGACGACTGGCAGGTGATCAAGCTGGCGGGTCTTTAACGGTGGCGGACCCACGTTAATTTTTGATGTTTTATAACATTTTTCTGTGTATCCGCAGACTTAGGAAAAGTGGGCTTTTTCGGGTAAAATTGTGGGTTTAGGCTATTTATTTAGCCAAAGGCTATATAAATCCTGATGGGTGTGTGGAGGGTTACTATTGGGCCCCTGGTGGGCCAATAGCTCCCTAAAAGAAATGTAAAATATGGCTATAGTCAGCCCAGGGTGGGGGTACTTATTTCTTGGGGTTTTTTTTATGTATTTATATACTAAGGGGGGGGGGGAGCTATTCATAAGGAGTTATATAGTAAGGTTAGCAGGTTAATATGACTGTGGGGGAGGGGTTTGCATGGGTTAGGTTAAGTTTTATAAATTGAAAACTTAGGCCAAGGGGAGAGGAATGAATGTCCAATGGTGAAGTTTTTAGGAAACTTTGGCAAGATAAAATCAAGAATTTTTACACAAGAAATGTGGCTTGTTTTTCCTAGGTAAAACATCTTCTCACTTAGTTTTGCCATGAAATGAAGTAGGCTAAAGGGGCTAAGGGTAATGAGCAGATCTCTTTACCCTTTGAGGGGAGTGTTAGTAAATGTTTCTTTGGGAAGATGAGGAGGGGAGTTAGTCATGCTTCATTTGATCTGTAGCCACCTTACCATGGTGCCCCATGATTTTATGAGATGGAAAGTCATTCTAAAGAGAAAATTGCTCACAAACCATGCCTTTGTACCTTCAAAACTGCCTACCCAACCTAGTATACCTAGCATTTTTTCTTCATTCTTATTGGGTGCACTTGATCTGGCAAACCCTGATTCTTTTCTTTTCTTTTGGCTGCCCTCCTATCTAAGTCTACCCTTATTTCTTCCAGGGCTCAGATTAAGTTGTTGAGACCCTTTGCTTCTCTGCCTAACTATTGGCCTGCCAAGTTTAAACTGTTTGTGTAGGCCTCCATTCTCTATTTTTAGACAAGTGAAATTCAAACATGATCTACCCAGGATTAAGTTGTTTGGTTAATCATCAATTGTGGCACAAGTTAACCACCTATGCAGTGTGAATATTGATCAATATATGGAACCTTTGCAGTATAAAAAGGATGAACATATTTGGCACTTTCCCAGTCAATCATGAAAAATGAAACCTATTGGTATAGGGAGCTAACACACAACATCTAGTTTATCTTTGATGTATCTTTTGAAGTGCTGAGCTTTTTCGTTCCTTAGAAGGGGAACGAGATGGTTGGATAGGGCCTAGCCAACCCAACTCATTTATCCCTCTCACTTTCATTATTCAAAAAGAAGGTGTGGATATTTCATTTGTAGTTGTGTGATGTTATAGTTTTATCATTTATCTTTCAAGTTCTAATTTAAAATATCTTTTGTAGCTAACGTTTGAAATGGATCTGTGGTTTGAGAGTTAGCTATGTTTATTTTGTTTATGAGATATCGTTCTTGAATTTATTTTATTCTTAATCTCTGTTTTAACTCGTTTTGATCGGATTGTGCATAAGATTCTTTCCTGCACCAATGCATGTTGTTTCCTGCACTTTAGTTTAATCATTCTTTTGCAGCGAATAATGAATCACTTCTCTGCATATTGTTTCTAGTTACTATGCAAGTGAATGAATCATTAATTTAGTAACTGCCTTTGGTATTAAAAGTACATCTTTAAGAGGATCTGGAAGAAGTTGCATAAAAATCATCATAAACATATCATACTTGAAAAGAACATAAGCATCTTTGAATGGATTAATAAAGTTAGATAACACATGCAAAACACTTAAACTATTGTTTGATTCTTTTGAGATGCTTTTATTTCATGAAGTTTACTTCCTTTGCAAGGTTTAATGAGTTGAAGCATTTCCTTTGTCACAAATAATTTACTTCAGAATTTCATTTACAATTACAATTCTTTTCCAACACATCTTTCAGCCTTTTCGAAAGTAATTTGGAAACTGAGTGAAGGAAGCTCTACTTTGGTGCAAGAGCTGGTCTCTTGTCACAAAAATAGAGTGCTCTAAGCCCTTAGGCTTAGAGCACCATCACTAAGACATAATTCTTCAGTAATGGAGGTCACATATACTTTCGCACAAAGATATTGTACCTGCACTAGTGCAAGCATATTGTAACAGTGCAAGGATAGGTTGTTTGTGTGGAAGGAAGATCAGAAGGAAGACAGAATTTTGCAAGGGCCCACTTGTCAGACTGTTAGCCATCCATCTGAAGATGAACATAGCATTTAATTTCAGCATTTAATATTTTTTTCATTGTGTGGAATTTATTTACTTGATTTACATGAAAATTATCTTTTACATTCCAGCACTAGAGTTGCTTTGGTGTTAATTACCCTTCCGATTGTTTTCTGTATAATTCTACAAAGCATTTCCTTTAAGAAGTGGGATTAGAGATAGGAAAATTTCATACCATTTCTGGCATTGCTTGTGCTCTTTTCTCTAAGTTTATGAAACCCTCGGGTTAAAAATAAAGTGTTGAGGAGTTTGATCAAGCACAATTCCTGCACCCAACATTTTGGCACCATTGTCGGGGAGGTGATTTGAATTGGTAAGAATTTTCCATTTTTTTAAGAGGGGTAGCTCTGCTATTATTTTTTCTGCAATGTGCTTCTATTGTTTGAAGGAATTTATAGGTGTCGATTTATTTTTTTGAAAGTTGTAGTTTTTATTCGAATTTCATTTTGTCATTTTTTGAGATGAATGCCTATGTCCGAAGCCCACTAGAGGCCAAAGAAACACTGACAAATATGAAACCAAAACCCACATTGGGCCTTATTTTGAAGGCAGAAAGTCCAAATAAACTCAGACTCATCACGCAGGAACAATCCACCTAGGCCCTGGTAGCAGTGGTTTAGGTGTGACACACCATAAAGGGGAAGAAGGGGACTGTTGGAATCCATAGTCAGCCCTCTCATCCTATTAAGAGTAGTTTTGGTGGAAGAACAACAATGGAGGATATGGAAGACCACGCAGAAGGAAGTGGTGAAAATTAGGTAAATGAGGAACAATCCACTTTCGGATTCCCAATTGTGGATCTTGATACACAAGTACAAATGAAAAACATTTCACCATCAACTCTTCCTCATTTTTATGGTAAGTTACATGAAGACCCAGACTCTTTCTTATTTGAGTTTGATATTTTTTGTAGGAGTTATGATTATTCATGTGATGCCTAGAAGTTAAAGTTGTTTACTACAACCCTCAAGGATGTAGCACTCCACTGGTTCATGGGACTAGGAGGAAACACTATATCTTCTTGGGAGCAAATGAAGAGAGTGTTCTTGTCAAAATATTAGGAATATTGTAAAATTAAAGATATTCAAGATGAAATATTTACTATTGTGTGAAATGATGATGAGACTTTAGAGGACTACTTGGAGAGATTCATGTATATCTTTCAAAGTTCAAAGCACAAATTTGATCTAAGTACCATTAGAACCTTGTTCTTATGCAAGCTCACTGATGATGCTAGAAATAATTTAAATCTATTAGGACAAGGGGATATTGCTCCAAAGACTTTTGATCAGATTTGTGACTTGTGTAGGAAATTTTTGAGGAATCAATGTAGATCCGATAAAGGAATTCAGAATAAAAATAGAAAAACAGAATCTATTGATGTTATAATTATTGGATTAGAAAACAAAATGGACAATGTGAAAATTGAAATAATGAATATTGTTAGTAAACAAATAGTCTCTTTGAAGTTTCAGCAGAAACTTGTAGAAGAGCAAGAGATATTGTCTATTTTTTGACCTAAAAGTAGAAGAAAGAATCCTTTAATAGAATGTCCTATGGATATTAAAGAAACTAATAAATGTGAAATTTGTGCAGATAACCATGCTATGGATAAATGTCCCTTTATACCTGGGCTGAAAGCTGTATTAGAAGGGGGACAACTTGAAGCTGAATCAGTGCATGCTATGGGATAAAGAAGGAATTGACCTCAGGTAAGTGCAAGTATGGTTCCTGAATCTCCACCACATTTGTTTGGCTATAATGCACATTCATATTCCTATCCTAAAACTAGTCACTCTCAGCATTGGCAATAGGGGAATCAATATCAATATGGACAACCCCCCGAATCGTGACAACAAGGATGGAGGGGGCCAAACTATTCACATCATTCACATAATTCCTATCGTGCACCTATGCAATCATACCCTCCTACATATGCTCCTTACCCAATTCCTCAACCATCATTTCCTCAACTGAGTAAACCTATGCCACCATCACCATTACCTCCACCGTTTTGACCTTCTTAGCTATCTGCTCAACCTTTACCCAACCCCAATAATAAAGCGGTACAAATGATACATTCTATGACCCTGCTTTCTTAATCCAAATTTCAGACTATGCCAGTTGGAGTCAATGATCTCCAATTGAGATCAAGGAAGGTAGTAACCTAAGAGAATCAAAATCAGCCCATGGTGATTATCGATGAGAGAGGAGAGGAGGAAAATCCTGACCATTCTGAAAAATATGACACCATTCAACCTATCCCTGTACATTCTGAGCCCCTGTCATCCTCTTCCAACCGACCTCCCTATCTAGAGAGGTTAATGGTGGAGAAGAAATACCCCATATCTGAGTCTATCCTAGCTTCTGAGCTTAGGCACCTTTTCATAAGGGTACCTTTGCTCCAAGCTATCAAAGAGATCCCCATTTGTAAAAAAATCATTGGGGAACTCTATTTCAAGAAGCTAGGAAGGAGAAAATTGGAACCCCATAAAATTCAATTTGTTGGTAGAGTAGCAAAGTTAATGACGGAATGTATGTACATGGAAAAATATACCGACCCTAGAAACCTTGTTGTCTCTATTCAGATAGGTGATGCTCTTGTCTCCAATGTACTTATAGACCTAGGGTTAGCCATTAATGTTATGACCAAGCAAACCATGGATCAAATTGGACTGGTCCATATTTGTCCTACTCCCACTGTGCTTGAACTGGCAAATAGATCTAAAATCAAGTAGAAAGGAGTATTGGATGATGTGGTCGTCTCCTTAGATGCTTGGGAATATCCCGTAGATTTCATTGTGCTTCAACCAAAGAACCCTATGGGAGGGCATCCATTGATATTGGGATGACCATGGCTTGCTACGGCCGATGCTTATATAAGATGTCATTCTGGTATATGTATATTTCCTTTGGAGATTCTAGAAAGAAAGTCACCCTATATCCACCCACTAGATCCATTCAGGAGCTCCAAGACACGTTATGGTTAGACTGCAGTAGTGGTGAGTAGACTCAACCTGTTTCCTTGATACATCAGAATGCTAAATCCTCACAGGAGAGAGAGATTCAAGACTTCCTAAACAATCTAGACACCATGTCCAATTTCGAGTCATTGAGTCAGATTTATAGTCTAGATTTTCAAGAAGAATATGACTCTCTACCCCCACCATCATCATCTCTAGTGACACCCTTATGTACTCTTGAGCCTGATACTACTATTGTTGAGATTAGTCCAGGTAAATCCTTGAATATCAGTTTGAACTTGGATCCTTCTCAGCGAGAAAAACTTGTGAACTTGTTGCAAAACCATCTTGATGCCTTTGCATGGGGTTATGAAGATATGAAAGGCATCCCTCCTAAAACTTGTACACACCATATCTATATTTAAGATGGAGCCTGACCTGTCCAACAACCCCAAAGGAGAATGAACCCAGCTCTAAGAGACATTGTAAAAGAAGAACTGCAAAAACTCTTAGATGCTGATTTTATCTATCCCAATTTTGACAGCCAGTGGGTCTCTCCATTAGTATTAGTCCTGAAGAAAGAAGGGAGATGGTGCATTTGTATTGACTATAGAGAATTGAATAAAGCCACTCTCAAATATTACTTCCCCCTTCCTTTCATCGATCAAGTATACTCGATACCCTCGCTGGTAAGAAGTACTTTTCTTTTCTAGACGGCTTTAGCGGATATAACCAGATATAGATAACACCTAAGGATCAAGAAAAAACCACTTTTATGTGTCCATAGGGTACATTTTATTATCGAGTGCTTCCCTTTGGGCTATGAAATGTCCCAACTACCTTTCAAAGGGCAGTCTTGGCTATTTTTGCTGACCTTAAATGCATATAAATCTATAAGGACAATTTCTCTGTGTTTGGTGATTCATTTCAGGAAGCCCTCAAGAATCTAGAAAAATTGCTTCTTCGCTGCCAAGAAGTGCATCTCGCCTTGAGTGAAAAGAAATGTATATTGATGTGCAAGGCAGGAGTGGTTCTTGCCCATCTTATTTCTGACAAAGGTATCGAGGTTGACCTCGCAAAAATAGAAGTCATTTCGAGTCTTCCTGTACCCAAAACTCAAATGGAAGTGAGAGGTTTTCTAGGACATGCAGGCTACTATAGGAGATTCATTGAGAATTTCTGAAGGATATCTACCCCCCTTTTTTGACTTTTGGCTAAAGATAGTGAGTTTTCTTGGTCCATAGCTTGCCAACGGTCCTTTGAGACATTGGAGGAAAAATTAGTTCAGGCACCACTGTTGAGAGGACCAAACTGGTCCCTGCCATTTCATATGTCCTTTGATGCCTCAGATACTTCTATAGGTGCAGCTTTAGGACAGGAAGAAGACAAACAATCTTATGTTATTTATTTAATTAGTAAAAACTTGTCACCCACTGAACTCAATTATACGGTTAATGAGAAAGAGTTTTTAGCTGCAATTTTTTCCATTAATAAATTCAAACATTATATTATAGGATATAAAGTTTTTGTACATACTGACCATTCCAGTATAATATATTCGACGAATAAACCATTGACTAGTGGTAGAGTGACTAGGTGGTTGCTATTACAGGAATTTAATATTACCATTGTTGATAGACCAGGAAAGTCAAATGTAGTTGCAGATTATCTTTCAAGGTTAAATAATCCTAGTGAAGCAGTACCTGTTGATGATGATTTTCCTGACGGACATCTTTTTGCTGTGTCAACAAAATCTCCATGGTTTTCTTACATAGCTAACTATTTATTCACTGGAAAATTACCACCTCACTTATTCGCTCGTGAAAAGCGGAATATCATTCAGAAAAGTGTTGCATATTCCTGTATCCAAGGAGACTTGTTTTACACCAGAGGAGATCTCATTATTCGTAGATGTGTAAGAGAGGAAGAGGTGTTTGATATATTAAAATATGCCCATGATGAACCTTGTGGAGGTCAATACACTGATAAGCAGACTGCCAAATAGTATGTTAAGCGGTGTGATAGCCGTCAACAAATTTTCGCCAGCCTAATCAAACCAATGAAATTCACTTATGTCCTTAGGTTATGATTGAGCCTTTTGAAAAATGGGCCATTGATTTCATAGGACCAATAAATCCTACATCATCAAATAAAAAACATATTTTGGCTTGTATAGATTTTGTTACAAAATGGGTAGAAGCTAAAGTTGTTTCTTTTGCTACCAAAAGAGTTGTTGTTGATTTTCTTTTTACTTAAATATTTACTAGGTTTGGTGTTCCTAGAGAAATTTTTTCTGACAATAGATCGCAATTTATTTCTAATCTTGTAGAGGGTGTGATAAATCAGTACAAAATACGGCATAGGAAATCTACACAGTATCATTCGCAAGCAAATGGTTAGGCGAAGTCCACGAATAAGGTTATTGAGTCTATCCTCACAAAGACAGTAAACATGCATAGAAGGATTGGGTTGAAAAACTACCGGAAGCATTGTAGGCCTATCAAACCACTTGGAGAAACAACATAGGACACACACCATATGAGCTGGTGGACAGGAAACAAGTCCTTCTACTGATATAATTCCAGATCAAGACTTTTAGGAATGCAGTCCAATTGGGACTAGATCTCTCTAAAGCACAACAACAACAATTAAACGAGTTAGATGAAATTCGAAGGGATGATGTTCAGCAGAACATCTTGGTTTAACAATAGTGCAAGAAGTAGCATGACAAGTCCATTTAAAAGAAGTAGTTCCAACTAGGTGATTGGGTACTACTTTACGATTCGTGATTCAAACATTTTAAAGGAAAAATTCTGTATACGCTGGATGGGACCCTATGAGGTGATCAAATTGTTCAAAAATGGAGCGGTAGAAATAAAAACTATTGATGGACAAAATTTTGTGTTCCTAGTATACGGGCATAGACTAAAGGTATATTTTCAGCCCCTTACTAAAGGAGATTTTATGCAGCAAGTCCAACATCCATTTGAAAAGGAGTTGGTAGGTGGTAACACCAACCTGTTGAAGAATTGATTCCTTCTTGTCCTTATTAAAAAAATAATCAAAGAAAATAAAAATAAAAAAAATTCGTGTAATTATTAAAATATGTTGACTGACATGATAGCAGAAGGATCGACCTGAAAACTAGCATGCTGGTAGGGAGATCAAAATTCTAATAAAAAGGGAATGTTACTTGATTTTTAGATATGTTGGCTACCACCAGGAAGAAGAAAGTTCACGAAACTGAGCACTTACCCAAGTTTAGGGTAACTAGCATGGACATTTTTATCCAAGTAAACGCTTACTTCCTGCTACAATTATTTTTCCTACACCAGTGCAGGCAGATTTTCAAGGTAAAAATATTTTCTTTATTCTATTTCCCACTTCAAAATTTCCCACAATTTCTTTTCTAAATTCCCCAATGAATTACCTTCCTCTTTCTTCTAAGAAATTACCCATACCTGACTTCGTAAAATCCCTCTTTTCCCTTAAATTTTTTCCCACATCCGGTTTCGTTTATCCGTCTTGGTGATATTGTTTCTGAAATCCCTGCTGTAATATTCCTTCCCATTCTAAATTTTTTACCCCTTTCCCACTTCTTTATTCCCTCATAAATTGATTGCAAAATTTGATGCAGCCAATCTAGAAGGCATGTTCAAGAAACACCAAAGGATGGCGAATAATTTTTTCTTGTATAATGACGAATTTTTTTTTCTCCATCTATCGAAGTATGTCCTATTAGATTCTTTGTTTAGTAAAGGTCTCTTGTGCAAGCGCAACATTACAAGTAGGTTTGGTGGAGAAACACAGTTGACTGTGAAAGCAATTTACATAGTCCTAGAGTGTTTTATCAAGGATATTTATGGGCTTGTACTTCCCTACACGTGTTAATATGTTATCTCATTCCATGTTTTAATTGATGCTTTGTTTCATTATTTACTAATCTAAGAACAAATATTTAAAGTGCAAGGTGTGTAATGTTTGGAATCTAATCTTTTTAATAAATGTTGAAGTATGCCTGATTAAATTATGACGCTGACTATAGGATGGTACTACTGTCCAATAACCTGCACACCCTCCTTGAAATGATTATGTATTTCCTGACCATTATTAGCTTCCTCGCAATCCGATCATTGTAGCCATTGTGCCACCACCGCCTATACTGCCATTGCATCCAATCATCACTATTCACTCATAGCGGGCTGACATGAATCGATACTTGATGTGGGGGGGTTGTTTTGTCATCGTCGAGTGAGTGGGTACGAAAATATGGAGGGTGATGAACCTCCAGCTTAAAACTCACAGTGAACATTGGAGTCGCTTAGAAGTTCCCTCGAGGGTGTGAACAGAGTGAAGTGGAGTGTGGTTCAAAATGGCGCCTGTGACAAATGAACTGTTGTCTTTGCAAGAAATTGAACAAACCTCTGAGTATAGTAACAGTCTTGCACTATTGCAAGAATTTGGGTTCCTGCCATTTTTGCAGAGGTTTGAGAGGTTCAGCATGGTGATGGCATTAGAGTTTGCAAGGACGTTCAAAATTTCAGAGGAGTTCGTTGCACAAGCCACAGGCTTGCCACTTACAGGGGAGTGTTGGTTTAAAAAAGAGTAGCTCACGAAAAAGCATTGGCACCAGTTTGTGGTCGATAAGAAAATTAAGGTCGATTGGAGAAAGAGACTTCCATAGAATTCCATGGTCTAGAAGTGGCGAGTTTTACTATTTATATTGCAGAAGTTTGTAACCGGAGAATGATGCTATACCTTGGCATTTGTATACCATCTCTGATTGCTGTTGCGTTTCGAGGCAGGAAAATTCATTAATTTTCCTCACTTCTTGCTTTGAAGCCTTGAGAAGATGGCGAAAAATGTACATAGTAGCAGTGAAAGCTAGGTTGCAAACAAGCTTTGCCATCATGAGCTTATTACAATTCTGGTCAAGAAAAAGTTAGAAGAAAAGGGGATAACATGGGAAGCGTTACTGAAAGAATTCCAAGCAAGGGGTGCAGAAGAGTCTACTAGCACCAGTACGGGTAAGAAGAGAAAGGTGGGTACATTGTCTCCTTGCAAGTGGCATGGTAAAAGTTCACCAATGTAAGCAGCGAAGAGGACCATTGAGAACACTCCACCCATGGAAAAGAAGAGGAAGACTAGAGCCTCGATGAGGAGGAAAATTGTCACCCAAGGAACGAACTAGTCAAGTTCTCCAATTGTAATCGATGAAACACCCCAAATTTCCCCCATAGGTCATAATTGCTCAGTGCTTGTAGATGCAGTGGCACACACTATGGAAGATGAGGAGAATGCATAAGAAGACGTTCTATTATCAACATTTTTCAGCAGGCTAAAGAGTAGGAAGACGACATCGACACCACATATTAGTGAAGTGTAAGCAGAAGAGAATGAAGAGGAACAACATGCAGAGGGTCTTGATAATTTCAACAAACTAGACATACAAACCCTTAATGATTCAAGGGTCAGGGTACTGAAGACCTTGCGATTTTAGAAGGTCAGGGTATTGAAGACCCTGTGATTTTTGGAGGTCAGGGTAGTGAAGGCCCTGCAGCGTTTGAAGGATAGGGTACTGAAGTCCCTGCAGTTGTAGAAGAGCAAGGAACCAAAACTCATACTGTTTTGGAGAATTTGGTATCTACAAATAAATATTAATTCCCTAGATAAGTAGCCATATCTAGAACAACAGTTTAAAGTGTTTTAGTCTTTTCCTATAAGCAATAGATAAGATGAGAAGATGAGAAGACCTACTTGTAGTTCCAATTTCCTCTCATCTCCCTTGTATCGGTCCTGTCACTCCTTCCTGTACTTAATATGCTTGAGAAGTACCTGTAAACACAACAGAAAACAAAGACTCGATCAAAGAAAAAGATCTATTGAATATAAGTGAATGGAATCAGATACATTTCACACATATAAGCATTATAAAAAAATACAAACATATGGGAGAAAGGTTCAAACACTTTATTGAATAGAATAAGGAATTACGACCATTTGTGTCTGATTCAAATTCATTCCTCCAGCTTGGATCCCATCCACATCACATAAAAAGCATGACAAACTTGTAGCATTACAATACTTGCTTCAAAGTCAAATCTCATAGCAACATTATCTTCTTAGAGTTCAACATAATCCAGCCCCTGATACTTAGATGAGTGGTCAATTTATAGGGAGATGAAGGAGGTTTTTTCATAAATGGTGGCATTGAATGGCCTTCCATACTTAGAATTAGTTCCATGGAGGAAGGGATGAGAGGATAGGATGCATCTTAACTCATTCCTCATCCATGTTTGCGCTCATAGGAGTTGATAAGTGAGGGAACCTTCTAGATGACTCCAAAAGATAAGAATATTCCCCAAATCCTATGTGAATTTCACTCAAACTTGCACATCATAGGTGAAAGGAAGCCTAAGTGCTCTACAGAGCACCCTGGCATGGACTTAACTACTCTGCAATGCACCCTAACATGGGCCTACCTGCGCTAGTCCTTCTAGAGGCTATTTTTGGATGTCTTTAAGTCATGAAACTATCTAGGAAGGAGGAATTCAAAGGGCTAACTTGTTTAGGCATGCAACAACTGAAATTAGGGTTTTATGAGCCCTAGAACACTGATCTCAATGATGGGATTGATGTGCCCAAATGGATCTATAAGAGCTGCCTCCTAAAGCATGAAGTTAGAAAAATGCTAATGTCAAATGAAATGCTTTACGATGTGACGAGGAGGTATCGAAGTGGAAGGTGACTTGCATCAATTACAATACATATATCATGATATTTGAATTCTACATGAATCATTGAGGTAAGACATACCCATGCCCAGCTTATAAACTTACATTACATGTACATAAATAGTCATCTACAGATATAGACCCATGATTGGAATGACCATCAATGTAAAGCCATTTTATATATGATTTAGTACTCCTAAAATTGTAGCCCAAATGGATGAAAATAGATCTGGGGTCTTCTATCTCATTCAATCGTTCACTCAAGTACAATTCTAACCATGCAAATATGTGATCTAAAGTCAAACATGGGAAGACACCATATGATTACCAGCCAATGATGTAAGTTGTTAACAGATGCGATAGAAATCACCGATAATGATAATGATCCTCAAGGTACTACAATACATTCTGCATGATGTGAATGGATGATTTGATGTTGAACACCATACAAAGTATTTCAGTCGAAGGCCATTGATGTCAACCTATCGCCAGAAGAAAGAAACCTGCCATTGATGCATGCAAGCCTCAAGGTACTGGAAGGGTGTTTCTAAGTCAACTTCTTGGATAATGAGTTGATGTCGACAAGAAGTGACCCATCGCAGGAGGTCCTTGATGTATCCCACATCAATGACAGGAAATGAGTGTAGTGATTTTAGAGATGGAATTTGATTGATGAGACAAGGTTCAGGAATGGTAGTCATGATAATGAAGGTTTATGGTATTGCAAAAGATGAATTTTGACTGAATGACTTCTCTTGAACATGTTGGTGACACTGAAATGAATTGGTAGCATTGACCCAAAACAAAGTGATGGATGGTATGATAGACCAATGGTGTGATAACCATCAAGCTAATAACCCAACCCAAATAGTCACAGTGATGGAGTGAAAGTGTCATGTTCAATAGCGACTTGATACCACAAAGTGGTTTCCCCTTTTTCCCATTTTCCCCAGTCATTGCTGACCAGTACCTCTTTATTTTTATAAATATTAAGGAGTATATCATATCCTTGTTGTATAATTCCACCCTTTGGGTGAATCCATCACTATTTTATGTTTTAACATGTCTAGCGAAGGTGAAACTTGGTATTGTCTAGATATACAAGTTTGTCATTATTTGATGTTTTAACAAGTTTAACGACAAAGATAACTTGGTCCTTTTCATGTTTAGATAGTTTGAAAAAGGGACAAAAAGAAAAATCCACAAGTTCTTTTTTGTAAATTAATATCTCAAGCCCGAAAAAGCATAAAATAATACAAGACAGATGTCGTTTCCAATCTGTTAATGAGTTGGAAAGGACAAGCACTCGATAATATTTTCATGTTTAGAGAGTCTGAAAAGATCTTGAAGAGGACTCCACTTTGAGGAACGAGTGGTGTCTAGGATAGCAATTGGTTCCGATGATGTTGGAACTTCTCAAAACATGTTGATTTATGTGAAGAGGTTGGCTAATAAGATCACTCATTGCAACTGTTCCTCAAAAAGGGTAAAGCAATCAAGTGAAAGCGTATGATTGGCCGAAGGGTTGGTGGTGATGGGATGAAAACAACCAAGGCTCATCTGACAAAAGAGGTTGATAGAATGGCAATCACGAGGGTTAAAAATGGAAATGGGTTCATTTTTACACAAGCTTGAACCATAGGGAACTATGCTTGGATTCAATTTCATGTTAACACAATCTTGAAATGAAAAATTATGCTTGGATTCAGTTTCATTTTTACACAATCTTGAATCATGAAAAACTATGCTTGAGATTGGTTTTCATGCTCCCAGCATGAAGAAAGGGAGAGTCTCCTGTAACCGGATGGAAGTTGTTGTGGTGAAGTAGGATGGTTATCCAACACCTTTTTGGATTTGTCCAGATAGGGACAAAGGCAAATGGGGTGATTCCCTTCACATAACCTACAAGGAAACTTAAATTTACCACTAGGTGCATGCCCTCGAAGGTTCATTGCATTCACCTAAGTAGACTACTCATAGTTATCAGGTGGATGGAATGAAGGTTCGTTTACGAGATCAAGTGAAAGACTAAACTGGGATTTTACGAGATCTAATCAAAGACTTGAATTGGAACTTTGCTCGAGGGGACATTGTTTCATTTTTTTAATGAGCTTGACACAAGACAAGTAACTTTACTCAGATTCCTTGTTTCATTTTTTTATGAGCTTGACACAAGACAAGAAACTATGCTCATACCCTTTGTTTCATTATTTAACGAGGTTGACACAAGAAAAGGAACTATCCTCATACTCCTTGTTTCATTTTTGAACGAGGTTGACACAAGGCTAGGAACTATCCTCATGGGAGTCGTTTCATTTTTTAATGAGGTTGACACAGTAAAAGAACTATCCTCATATCCTTGGCTTCATTTTTTAATGAGGTTGACATAAGACAAGGAACAGTCCTCATGGACCTGTTTCAGTTTTTAATGAGGTTGACACAATAAAAGAACTATCCTCATATACTTGTTTCATTTTTTAATGAGGTTGACACAATAAAAGAACTATCCTCATATACCTATTTCATTTTTTAATGAGGTTGACACAGTAAAATAACTATCCTCATGTGCCTGTTTCATTTTTTAGTGAGATTGAAACAATAAAATAACTATCATCATGACCTTGATCATGACTCATAAGAGGTCATGACTTTCAAGAGGTTCTCATTAGATGGGAGAACAATGCTCTGGAAGGGATCCGTAGCAAGGAATCCATTAGAGAGATCTAGTTCCAATGCCCCCAATACATAATGTACAACATCACTGAATTGATCATTAGTTGATGTAGGCATGGAACTGTTTACCACATAATTAACCCATGGAGAGGTTGATACCATTGGTAGAAAAGGACCATTTAGGGAAGATAGTTGACTAGAAGCCATATTTGGATGGGGAAATGAAAGCTTGTCAACGATGACAATTTTTCCTTCATGTGGAAAACACATCACTCAAAATAGTGTTGAAACAATAGCTCCCATGTCATAAACATAGTCACACCCAAGAAGTAAATTGTAATCTAAAGGGCCTAGGACTATCATCACATTTAGATAAATGATTTTTCCTCCCAAAGTAATAGGCAACTAAGGAAGGATCCCTAAAGGTTGACTGGTTCCTCTATTAAAAGCCAACAAATTCTGGGTAACAAGCATAAGTGGCGACGAACTGAGCGCTTGCCAAGCAGTGGAAGAAAGGATACTCATAGATGCACCTTCATCTATAATAGTTCCAGATACAATCATATTACAAACATGTACTATGATCTGGAAAGGCACATAAGAAGGAAGATGGAATCCTGCCAGTCGATTCCAATCAAAGGAAGTGACCAGACTACTTGGAGGGGGTACCGTAGAAACAGGAGAAATAACCCCTTGAGTTATGAGAACGGGAGGATTTTCCTCCTGTCTTGATGGAATAGGAGGATTTCCCCCAAGCTCATTTGAATCTGAAGAAACAAAAATAACTTGAATGGTATCATATTCACTCTCTTTGGGAATGTTATGATTAACTGAAGGTGAAATCAGGTCAACTATTTCCTCGACCTATTGATTTGGGTCAAGTATAGACTCATAGGATTCACTTTCAGAGAGAGTGGGTTTGACCGATGGTTGATTTGAGTCAATCAATTCATCAGCTAATGAAGGATTAAGGGAGAGTCTCCTGTAACCAAATGGAAGTTGCTGCAGAGAAGCAGGATGGTTATCTAAATAATTTTAGGCTTCATCCAGATAGGGACAAAGGTGAATGGGGTGATTCCCTTCACATAACCTACAGGGAAACTTAATTTTACCCTTATTTCCATGAACTTTACTACCACTAGTTAATGGTGTGTCACCAACATGATCTCTAGAATTTTGTGACACAGGATGATGTGAATGAGAAGACCATTATTCTAAGATCTGAGGAATATTAGGACAATTTCGAAGAAGATGGTATCCTACACAAAGTTTGCATGGATATCGAACTTTGTGAGGCTTGGCGGACGGTTGCTCATCAGATGTTGCATTCAAAGCAATGGTTGCTTGGCTGCCCCTCTACTGAATTTGCTTCTTGTTCTTCTTCTTCCTTTTCTTCCTCTTCTTAGCCACTTGGTTACTAGTACCAATACTTTCAACAGGAAAAGAGGAAGAACGACAAGAAGAAACAACCGAGGAAGAAGGCAAAGGGTTAACTTTAGGATCAACTGGAGGCTGATTTTATCCAGTTGGAGGTGTACTTGATTGCCGAGAAATCATGACATTTTGAACCAAGGAGGTTGAAAAAAACCATACTAGAAATCCAATGGTAAGTCTTGGAAGGGATAATGTAGCCATATAAGGATCACCAATATTTCCAAAAGGAGGAAAAGGACTAGGATTCCCATCAAAAGGAATCCCTTGATCGGTGGACTTTGGCTTTGTTGCCATATGTTTCAACCTAAGATCAACTAAGGAGCGAGAGTGGAGGATGTTATCCGTGGTCAATTAATTTTATTTTAATCAAAGTAACATAACAAAACAAAAGAGGGATAATATAGGCAAAAGTTTTACCAAGCAACTATGAACTACATAATACCTCCTAGCGAACTGAGAAGTACGAGCAGGCAATCTCCCCGAATGCTAGGTTTGGTGTATCATAGTGTGCAAGGCAGCCAACTCGGTTACCTAAGGATGGATAGAAACCTAGTTTTGTCCTCCCATATATACCCGAAGGTACGTGGAGGCCTAGTTCGTATAAGCACTGTCTAATGCAAAACCGCACATTGAGAGAATTCCCATATACTTTACGAATTGTAACACCGCCCTATATACCTAAAGGTACATGGATGAGCTACGATATACTCACGTACTTGGAATGAGGTATCACACTCAGGATGTATTGCAGAAAGTTAGCGACAACTACTATTTTTTACAATGTCGGAGCACATCTCTAGCCTAGAACCACTAAATGTTTTCCGTAAGGTGACAATGCTCCATTAGGTACATTCTGATAAATTTTAAGTTGATCTTCTTTATAATTTTCCTTTCAAGATTCACCATGTGATGTATGTTTGCAATTCCTAGAATGAAACTAATATGATAAGCATTATTTTCATTCAATTGAACAAAGAAAACCTTATCTAGTAGGGATGGAGCAATCAGATCTTTGACAAAGAGCAGAGAGCACATCTAATGCCATTTCCCTAGCTATTCCTTTCAAGCATTCACAAATTTTTTCAATGCAACATGCATGTATTTATTTTTGATTTCCTTAATTTGAATATGAACAAAAGGAAATGTGTACATACAATCAATCAATGTTTCATAAGAATGAAGACTTTTACAATAGTTCTATTTCGAAGGAAAAGAAGACTTTATGACACTTTCTTTTGAATGAATATTAATCAATGATATCCTAACTTTGAATATAGACTAACAATGACAAAGAAAACATTAAAGAAACATTAATCAATTAAGTCAAAGTAGGGCTAGACAAGGAGATATAAACTTGTTCTCTGAGACATAACATTCATTGATCAATCGACAAAGAAACAAACATAGAAAAGTTGGAAAAAACACATTCCAAAGGTGGGAAACTGACCCTAGGAGGATCAACACAGCCCTAAATGGGAGACAGTGAGCTTGAGAGCACTGTCCCTAAGCCAGGGGTGCTTTGCAGCGCACTATGTCCCTCACAAGCCTGCACTGGTGACAGTGAGCCATTGCAAAAGGCAATTTGACACAGTTTTGACCAAATTTTCAATGCAAAAGAGATGAATTACAATCTATGAACACAAGTAGGGTCTGCAAGGATGTCCTAGGAGGTGAATAATATAGTAGGAAAAAGGATCTTTCCCAATATGGTCACCAATTTGTTTTGGAGAATTTGGTATCTACGAATAAATACTAATTCCCTAGATAAGTAGCCATATCTAGAGCAATAGTTTAAAGTGTTTTAGTATTTTCCTATAAGCAATAGATAATATGAGAATATGAGAAGACCTACTTGTAGTCCTGATTTCCTCTCCGTTACCAGGAATAGTGTCCACTCCGATGCTGCTATTCCCACTAAGATGGGTGGCTATCTTAGAAACAAACAAGTAAAGTCTACTTTCATTTTCTTTTATGAAAATAGAAAAGAGGAGAACCAAGAAGTTTGATTTCCTCTCCTTCTTGATAGAGCTTTGCTACTTCTTCTTTGTCTGCCCAGCTTCAAAGAGAACCTGTGGAATCACAACAACATACTACTATCGAAGAAACAAAGATCTATATTCATAAATAACACAGGACCAGATTTGTGTTAACCATACCAATGCATATATAGACAAGTACACAAGAATATGAGAAAACTAGAATAGCTTTATTAAGATGAAAAGTAGCAAGAGGATTACAGCCATATGTTCTGACCCAACATCATCCTCCAGCTAGAAAGCCCTTATTCACCTCAAGCAAAGCTTAGATCACCCAACACTATGAATATACACCAGAAAACCAACAACACTTCTCTATAAGATACAAAATTCCAGCCTCCGGATC
>APFE031610076.1:0-27051 GCA_000404065.3 Pinus taeda | reverse complement strand
CCCGGAGATTGACTGAAGCAGCATTCATCTACTTTGCAATTTCATAGCAAGAGCAGTTCGAAGGCTAGCTGGCTAACTTCAGGCTCCATCTATAGTTTATAAAGCAAACAACAATAACAAACAAACAAAATAATTTCTCCTCAGTGGAGTTGAAATTTTGTTTCCGGGAAAACTAGTGTCTTTTTGATCTACTAGTCCCACTAAGATGGGTAGCTATCTTAGAAACAAACAATCAAAGAAAATTGCGATTTCCTTTACGTATGATAGATAAGAGAGAAGCAAAGGGGACCAACCTGGATCTTCTGCTTGGGTCCTTGCTTGTTTCCTCTCTCCCTTGACAGATCTTGCCACTCCTGTCCTACTTGTCCCGCTTTAGAGAATACTTGTAGAGGCAAGGCAACAAAAACACCATCAAAGCATCTCGATCTATAATACCATAAACAATGCAGAATCAGAAATACATTGACCATACAAATAACAAGATTCACAAATACATGATTATATGGAGGAAAACTCAAATAACTTTATTAATAGTAGAAGAGAGGATTACAACCTAGTTGTCTGATCCAGCATCATCCTCCCAGCATCAAAGCCTTCTTCTCCTTATGAAAAGCAAGATCACCCAACAATACAATGTCTCTTCTCAAAGAGAAACCAACAACACTTCCTTATAAATTACAAAATTCCAGCCTCTAGATCTCTCAGATGAGGGATCCATTTATAGATATTTGGAAAGGTGTGAGTTAGCTCTGGATTTTTGATTAGTGTCATTCCACTGATAGTTCTTGGTTCCACTTGGATATTTCATTGATATCTTACTCATCCCTGGGCGAATTCTGAGAGGCAAGTGTCATAGAGGAAGTTTCTGGAATATTACATGAGTATCCACTTAGCAAACTGCTTCAGACATTTGTCCATTCTCACTCATCGCACCCCAAAGAAGGCCTTTTCAGTATGCATCACACCTGGCTAGTGTAGGAGTTAGTATGCATCGCACCTTGACCAAGGAGCAGTCAGTATGGTCCATTTTTGGTTAGTTCTGAGTGGTTTTTCAGGTGGAACTTCTGGGGAAATTATGTACTCAGTTGACCATGATATTTTAGGGTATGAAACAACACTTTTAGGGGTTAAAGAGCCCTTGGTTTATAGACATATATGATTGGGGTTGCAGTGCCCAAATATGTCTATAACAAACCCCTCCAACATTTACCTAATTTCATTGGCTCACCCAGGTAAACATGAGACAAAGAGTTACTATGACATGGCCTGAACTCCAAGCTCCAATCAAGGAGTGGGACCAATAAACTAACCACAAAATGACAACTCATCCCATCATTTAGGGCTACAGGACACTCAGGGGCCAAAGAACCACCCTAGGTGACCAAATCCTAAGCTGGGGCTCCTTTTCACACAACTTAACCCCCAACTGCACTCAAAACCTTGCTTGGGTGTAGTTGTGACCCAAATTGTCTAGTTTAGAGGGCGAGGTCCTGAAATATGAGCCAAAATATCTAGACCATTGTCTATAACTTCCTGAGTATTCTTAGAATCATAAGTGACATAACAACAAGGCTACACATTCAAACTTAGAGGAAAAATTGGACCTAGACTGCCTAGAACATAACAAACATTTCATCAAACACATGGAAAACATGTAAGCTACTACATGTCATGAATGCATATTTGATCATCAAAGTATGAGATTCATCCAAGAATCATCAAGAAGACCCTATGCCCTCTCCACATAGCTGCAAAAACACTCATTAGTCCATACATTCATCAATTAATAAGAAACTAAACCATTCATGACAAGAGCAATATATGATACACATCATATAACCAACATATAATGTTATGAAACCAACTCACAAAATAGAAGAAAAGATAGATCAACAACTTGGAAATTAGCCTCTTCGAGGGGAAAACCTCCTTTACATTACATGGATGAGAAATTCTTTGATGATACAAATGATAAGACCTCCTTGGTATATATAGGAGTCTAAGGGGTCACAATATAATCAGAACCTACACAACAATAATAATGTAAGGGTAAAACAATAACAATTGTGGGCTTCTATGGGGCACAAAAATAACAACAAGGGGAATACACTAGTATTATAGGGACCTAAAATGCCCCTCTCCTTAAAAAAAGTGTTGTCCTCAATGCTTGAGTAGTTCTAGATGCTTTTATATAAAATTATCATCCTCCCATGTGGAATCTTTAGTGAGTAAGTTATTCCACTTAATGAGATGCCCTGAAATTATTCGATTCCATAGCTACTAGGTTCTTATTCTCGTCACTGCTTTAGGCTCAAATATGAATTTTCCTTCTTCATCAAGTTTTGAAAACACTGTTTGAGCTAGGAGGTTATCACTAATAACCTTCTTTAAGCATGAAACATGGAGAAATGGGTGTACTCGGAAAGATGCAGGAAACTCCAATTTGTATGCCATAGTACCAATATTTTGCAACACCTTGTAAGGTGACCATAGTACTTGGGTGATAATTTATTATCCTTCTTAGCTTTCTTGAGGGACATTTGTTTGTATGGTTGTAGCCATAAAAATACCCAATTACTTACATCAAAACTTCTTTCACTGCGATGCTGATATGTCTGTTGTTTCATTCAATTATGTGCCAGAGTGAGGTTATCCTTTAAAAGTTGGATAACTTGTTTTTGATGCTTGATGTGATCTTTCATTGCTTGAACCTTAGAATTTTCTCTTAAAGATGATGTGATGGATGGTGGATGATATCCATAAAGTGCCATAAACGGGGTCATTTTTACTGCAATATGGGAGGAAGTGTTATACCACCATTCAACTAGAGGTAACCACTTTACCCATTGTGTTTGCTTATCATATACAAAGCAATGAATATATATTTCCCAAATTTTGTTCACTATCTCAGTTTTCTCGTCAGATTGAGGATGATAAGATGAGCTATGAGCTAATTGAGTACCAAGAAAAGAAAATAATTTTGTCAAAAAATTTCCAGTGAAAATGGGATCTCTATCACTTACAATAATCTTTGGGTTTCCATGTAGCTTTTGAATTGTTTCCATAAATGCAGTAGCAATTGTATTGGATTTAAAAGGATGAGATAATGAACAAAAGTGTACTTGTTAAGTTTATCAACTGTCACCATGATGACACCCTTTCCTTCAGACTTGGGTAAACCTGTGATAAAATACATTGAGACCTCCTCCGAATGCTGACTTGGGATGACTAAATGTTATAATAGACTTGGGGTCTTAATTGTCTCAACTTTATTTTATTGGGAAACCAAACATTTTGCCACAAACTTTTGAATATCAGCTTTAAGGCCATCCCAAAAAAATTCCTTCTTGACCCTGTGGTAAGTTTTTAAAAATTCTGAGTACCCTCCTAAGGGGCAGGTGTTCAATTCTAATATAATCTTTTGCTTGAGTTAGGAATTATTACAAAGATATAAGCGATATTGTACTAGAATGAATCAATTTTCCAGGTAAATGTATTAGATGTATTTGGATCTTGATGCAACTTTTGAATGAGTGTCCACACCTCTTCGTCATTCTTCCGTTCATCCCTTGCTTCAGTTATCCAACTAGGTTGGATAATAGAAATGGCACAGTTAAATGCTTCCACATCCTCATCCTTTCTTGAGAGTACATCTGCAAAAAAATTTTGCTTCCCTTTTTTGTAGATGATTTCAAAGCCATAACCCAACATTTTTGTGACCCATTTTTGCTGCTCTTCTAAAGATAATATTTGTTCCAAAAAGTTTTTAAGACTATCAAGATTTGTTTTTACCTTGAAGTGTCTTCCCACTAGGTAAGGTATCCATTGCTTTAGTGCATGTAGTATTTCCAACATTTCCTTTGATTGGATGACTTTCAAAAGCAATGGGTCTTCATTCTTGAATTAAAACAACATAAATTCCATTTCTGAGGCATTACATTCCATAATAAAGGTTTTTGGGAAGTCTAGCGTAGCTAATACACGTGCTTGCAGCATTTCCTCTTTAAGATGTTCAAATGCCTTAGTTTCTTATGGAGTCCAAGAAAATGCATCTTTATTTAGTAATGTTGTTAGAGGTGCTACTATTCTCTCATAATTCTTAACAAACTTGCGATAATAACCTTTCGACTGAAGAAATCCTCGATGGTGCTTTATGGTTATGGGGATTTTCCATTCCTTAATGGATTTAATTTTCTTAGGGTCTACCTTAACACTCTCATGGGATACAATATGGCCCAAATATTCCACCTCCTATACTCCAAAGAAACATTTGGAGGTTTTTGCATATAGTTGTTTCTCCTCCAATAGTTTGAACACCCTGTCAACATCTTGAACATGATCCTTCCAAGACTTTCTGTATACTAGTATATCATCAAAAAATAGTAACACAAATTTTCTAAGGAAGGGTTTGAAAATGGAATTCATTAAACCTTGAAATGTGGAAGGTGAATTAGTAAGGCCAAAAGGCATGACCAAAAATTCATAATGACCCTCATGATTTTTGAAAATATCTTCAATCTTCATTCTAATTTGATGATATCTTGAATGAAGATCTAACTTGGTGAAATAAATTGCTCCATGTAATTCATCCAACAATTCATCGATGATAGGAATGGGAAATTTATCTTTAATAGTGAGCTTGTTGATCTCCATATAATCCAGAAACATACACCATGATCCATTCTTCTTGTGCACCAATACTACTGGAGAAAAGTAAAAACTTTGACTAGTTGTGCTTCGGTGTATCCACAATAATAACCATATTTTGTCAATGTTTCAAATCCAAAAAGGGATCCATCATCAAGACTTTTGAATGATGGTAATAGAAGAGCTTAAGAGAAGGATCTTATAACTACTTATCCTCCGCTTAAGCTCTTCTATTATCATCATTCAAAAGTCCTGATGATGGATCCCTGTTGGGATTTGAAATGTTGAAAAAATATAGTTATTACTGTGGATACTCCGAAGCACAACTCAATAGAAATGAACCACATATGTCTAAAATATAGAACTTTGACTAGGTTGAATTATACTAGCCTCTAGCATCTATGCAACCATACTTTAAATTTCTCTCTTTTGGGCATAGGGATATTTGTAAGGTCTGATGTTTGGAGGAACACTTCTTGGAATCAAATGAATATCATGATCATGATCATGAATAGGTGGGAGGCCTTTTGGAGTCACACATACCTTGGAATGATTTCCCAAGGTTTTTTGGAGATCTGGATAAATAGATGATTTTGATGTTTGAACCTCTAGTGAGCATAATTGTGCAATTACACCCCATTATTATTTATTCAGAAGCTTTTTCATGCCATTAGAGCTGATTATGTTTCCTACTTTCCTTGCAATACCCCTTAATTCAACTTCCTTTCCTTCCCAAAAAAATCAAGAAAAGTTATTGAAAATTAAAAGCTATTGTCCCCAAAGATTATAACCATTGGACTCCTAGTACAACAACATCATCCATTGGTATGGAAAGAATTGGACTATTCAATACATATTCCCCCATGGTTAGTTTGATATTATGACACTTTATAGAGCAATTTATAGTTCCTCTATTTGCAACCATCACTTGACACTTTGGTGCTAGATATATGAAGCAATTCAATTCCTTGACTATCTTACAATGAACAAAATGATGGGTACTACCTGAATCAATTGACACTATTGCCTTTTTATTCTTGACATATCCTTCTATCTTGAGAGCTTGAGGAGTGGTAATTCCTGCCAATGCATTACAAGATATGGTCAGATTCATTTCTTCTTTCTCTAGGATTGCTTCTTGGTGTATATCCTCCTCTTTTGATGTTTCTTGTTCCTTTTCTTCCTTCTCTTCACAATCTATGTAGAATAATTTCTTCTCAGCACACTTATGACATTTAGTGTATTTTTCTCTCATACTGATGGTGAATATGAAGTATAATATAGTGACAAAGTGGTAGAGATTGGAATCAATGCAGAATGCTTAAATGTCCCATACACAACTCCATAAAAGACAAAGGCCACATTTTTGAATAAGTCAAGGCCCGAATAATCCCATTTGTCTTACTTTCCTCTTACATGTGGGAAGAGAACTTTAGAAAACTGGGTGCTAACTCCTAGTTATATTTCAATTGCTAGTCAATTGTATTTTTGTTGATAGCATATTTGAACCGAGATTTGCACAAAAAGGAAAATTTCACTACGATTTAAATGAATTCAAAGAGAGTTTGGTGCTCCATACCTCATGTTACCTTTTGGACACTAGATGAATCCATGGATGTGAATGATATTCAAGGACTGGGTTGATGCTAGTTGTTCTGTATAGTTCATCATATAGTAGTAAACCTATTCATTCCTGGAGGATGTTTATGGAGCTATGGAGTTTGTTGGAGAATGTATTCCCCTTGGAGGGCTCTATTTTTGTTGTGAAAACGCCCTCCAATTTTTTTCTCACACTTGAATTTTGGATCCTACTTATGGTCCCATTATTTGTCACCTCAATTTGTTCATGGTCACTTCGTGATTGGTTGAAACTTTTATTATGATATTCTAACTTTCAAAGTCACTTGCTTGCACATGCTTAGCCTTTGATGCATTCACATGCACTCCCTCTTTTGGAAGGTCCAGTAATCAATTTTTTCCCTTGAATACAAGCATTGTGCAATCCTTTAGAGTAGTGCCTACACAAACTCTAGAAGTAGTATCTATGCAGTCTCTAGATACAATGACTACACAATTACCAGTGACAATGACTGCACAACTCTCGATGATAGTCATTGCGCAACACTTGCTAATAGTGAATGCACAGTTCATAGAGATAGTGGATATGCGACTCTTATTGACAATTAGTGCATAATATTAGTTGATAATGAGCATGGAATCCTATGATTCAGTCATTATCTCACTCTTAGTGGCAATTGTATCATCATCCCGGTGAGTTTTCTTAACTGTCACTTTTGTGCAGTTTTAGTTTCACAAGTGTCGCTTTCACTTTTTCGACTCTCGTTTTTGCTTGTTTTCACTTTAATAAGTGTCAATTTTCCTTTCTTTTTTCTTTGGAATGAGTCACATTCATTTTTTTATAGCTTTTTCACATGTCATTTTCACATTTTCCTACTATCACAAGAGTCACTTTTGATTTCTTTCACTCCTTCACGTATCGCACTTTAGCGAAACACTAGATGCATCTCTAGAACACTCTTTTGCATTAACTGATCATATATATCATAATAATATGTGCTAAACACTCTCTCCCAACTTAACACACTTTTTGGTTGCAGTTGACACTCCTGTCATAACTTGTATTCTAACTATCGCAAAGCTACATTTCAATTGCCACACTTAGAAATAAGTGTCACTTTGTGGTTGTTTCAAGGTATTCTTGTTTATTTTGGGTACTGTGCATTGTTTTAGCTTTTTTTGATGTTATCTGAGTGTGAGATCACTATTTTAGGACTGTTGATGGTGTTGGATCTTGCCAACATGTAAATGGATCTCCTCAATGTTGAGTCCCAATTAGACCTCACACCGTTTCGTATGAGAGTCCCATCCATCTATACGATTCAACCATCGTTGGAAAGGTTTCAAAGATATTCCTTGGTTACACACACACAAGAGATCATAACACCTCTTTGGGTAGTAAGTATGTAGGATTTTAGATACACCCAATGTAAGGTGAATGGGGGAGCTTCCACGATTGGCGAGGGAAAATGAGCCTCCTATTAGGAAAGTAATAGCACTATCCTAAAGGGGGACCTGGGAACAAACAGAAAGGCTTGTTGCTTACTTGCATATTAGTCCACACAATAAAAAAAATCATGAAATCATAACAAGACTTATTCAATAATAACCACAACTAGGAAACGAAGTAGTTCATTAAACTTAGTATGTAATTCAAGCAAAATATACCATAGACATAAAAAGAATAGTCATACTATATCTATGATACATGTATGAAGAAGTGCTAGCTCATAGAGCTTCTGGTTAAGAGTGAAAGATCCCAAGTACGCTGTTACATAGATGAAACATTATATCTAGTAGTGTAACATGAAGCCACAACTTGCTTCTCCAAATAATGATCTATCTCCTATGCACTACAAGAGAAGCCAAGGAAAGAATCCAAGAATCCAAGCCCTTAACTTGGTTTATGAGAAGCTATTTATAACAAATAACAATGACCTTTGAGATTCCTCACGACTCTTTGAATTTTATGACTGATCATATTCTATGCATGACTTATTACATTCCATATGTGTCTCTTGGACTTCATTACATATCATTTATTACAAAAGACAAATTACATATGAGATGGTGGCTATATAAGACAAAATTGATAATGGGACAAATTATCATCATATTGATAAGTCATTTGCTTCCTCATGGATCCCATTTGTGATGTATGCATGTCATGCTATGAACTCCATTGAGATGGCATTGACCTGAACTAGAAAGTCCCCAACATAACACATCTTCACCTATAGAGCCTCAATCAATATAGTCTTGGAGCTTGACTGTACATTATTCCATACCCATGAAATTTTCATATGGGATTTTACTGGTGTGTTGGCATATTGTAGAGAAATGTCTTTGGTCACCTCCAAGCCTTCTTATTTTGTTGCTTGCTTTATTTGTTCAATGTATTTCCCGATATCCTTGAATATGGTTTCTCTACCTTTGATTGATTCAAGTAATCCTATTGCGGGCATCCCATATCTTTGTGTTAGAGACTCGAAACCATTGTGCATTTGATTATATACGGAAATAGTAATAATACACTATTATCCAAGGCACATGTATTTTTGATGGTGGAATCTCAGCTGAACTCTATCTATCTCAACATAATTCCTCTTTCTTTTCCATATGTTGTGGATCATCCAGATACTTGGTAGCCCACTTCCGAAGTTGGTCAACTTATTTTTTTGCCACTCTTAGGAGTTTTACCACTTCTTGTGCTTTCTTCTGTATGCCAATGAGAGGAGCCACCACTTGTTGTAGGAGTATCATCTCATCGTATAACTGTGCCATGGCGTCCTCCATTGCCCCTAGTTCCTCCTACATGGATGACCTCCATTCCGCAGTGTGGACATTCTGTGAAGATAATCGTTGATTCTCTGTTGCAAGATGTTCTGCCTATTGCTTCACTGTAACAAGTTCTTTCCTTAATCTAGCATTTTCACTTAATAGATATTCAGAATTGTCCTATGTTTTTGTAGCAAAAGAACCAGTTGCCACCATTATTTCCCAAAGGTTCCTTCTGGTGTTGGAAATTATCACCTTTTTTGTAGAAACCGAGACTAGGTTATAAGGATCATTCGAGAAGTATCTATGCCTTTGCTGCATGATCCTCTTTTACATCCATGAATCTATCTACTGGTGGAGGTGTGATCCCCAAATCTCTAAATGGAAGATGACCACTTGTGATAGGAGCATGGTTCATCATCCATAGGTTGGATGGTATCCTCTTCTTCCAACTATAAGTCCTCTTGTATCTCCTGAGTTAATTGTTCTTCTTCCAATCTCTATGCTGCTTCTTCCTCTTGTGATAGCCTTTGTTGTTCCTCTTGTATTCTTATCCTATCTTCTTCTTCTTCTTGTTGCTTCTCAAGCAACTTATATTGCTTCATCTTCTCCTCTTCTTCTACCTCTCTCCTCTCCCATTCTGCTTGAATAGCTCCCTTGTTTAAAGGATCAACTTTCGATTTCCTACTATTCTCACTTATGAAATCATATATGATCCTCTTCTTAGGAGCTACCTTCCTTGCTTGAGGGGTAATCTATTATTCTTCCTAGAAATGCATATCTTGAGATGGTAGATTTTGGGGTGAACTAGTCTCCATCACTAGATGTGTCTTTCAAACTGTATTGTACCAATTCTTCACCTTCTCATCTTTTGATGTGGACATTGATGAGTACCCCGTATTTAAAACAATCATTTCATAATGTTATCTGCACATTCTCTTAGGATAATGTCCATGAAAGTATTTAGTTTCAAAGTGCAAGTGATCCAACTCTTGTATTTATGTCACTGCCACCTTGTTGCTCTTTAACTCATAAAGTATGATCCTCAAAGGGAAGGTGAGTCCAGGGGCTTTCTTCCTCCTATGAAGAACTCCTTACAAGCCCTTGTCTAATTGATTTTCTACTTACTACATTACCACCTTATTGGTCACATATCGCGACATGAAATGAGGGAGTCTCTGACAACCAAAACATCTGATATATGTACCCTTAGGCATTGCAAACCAATCTGCGATATCCCATAACGACTTATTCACTTGATTGGTCATGCAAGGAGGATTAATCTCAAATATCAAATGGAAAATAATTGCAAAAAAGTGTTCAACCAATCTGTCATATGCACCTCTGAAGCTTGATTTTGACAACAATCTATAGTGGAAGTACACTGGGAACTTGTCCTAGTGTTTCCAATTCCAATACAATGTTGGGAAAGCATATTGTGCATAGATTCCATCTAGACGAAATGTAGACATGTAGAATTCTAGTGCCTGATTCACCCTCAATGATTTTTTTTCCTTCTTGACATGATGATGCTACTCAAATGAAAATATATCTGCCTAATTGAAAGCTTTACCCTAGTTACCACCATATTGAGCATATATATCCAGTTTTCCTCAAACATCATAACGTTCTTCTTCCCAAGAAACCGACAATGGATGGAAATCAGGTACTGATATACATCTATGAGAATATTATTTGGATAAACTTTGGATGGGCGGTGGAAAAACTTAGTAGGATCTCGACACCAAGATTTGATAGTCACTTGAGTCGAGGTCAACCCATATAGTGTAGAATTCATTATTTTCATATTATGCGGGCTTAAGAATCTTGTAGTACATCTTCATGTCTTCTCCATAATAAATGGTGAGCTGACCACCACGCTTACTATGAAGCACGAGATGAGAGTCATCCATATTTGTAATGATCCACTCAATCACTTCCGCATAAGGGATGACCAATAATCTGCATGCAATTCTATGCATCTTAGACCGCTTGATATTGATATACACTTCCAAGTCTTCTAGGTTCTTAGGAAACTTATTTTGCATGAATGTGTCCTTTATGCAGCCCCAAGTGACCTTGGTAAACTTATCAATGAAGCACTGTGTGTTTGCATATATGGGAATGGTTGGCTTGGTAACTTCAACAACTTGCTTAGTGATTCCTTTTGAGACTTCTTTGGAGGCCACTTTATGGGAGGCATGGCTCCAACAGATGATGAAAGGGTGACAATGCTTGTTGCATGAACACCTGTTTGTGGTAGCACACTCATGATGATAATATTACCTATATGAAACTAGGTAAGCAAAAAAATATTAGCAAATAATATTCAAAGAGCCATTAAATGTATTGAGAATGTAAATCTATTAATGACAACACATAATCATTTGCATATGTAAGAAAATATACATGCAAACAATGAGGGCACACTTTCAAAACACGAAGGAGCGTAAAGGGTAATTCAAGGATTTGTAGTGCACTTATGCACTTAAACAAGGGAAGGGAAACCAACAAGGGTGCATTGTCACACTCCATAGAGAAGAAGTGTTCAGAACGAGATCCCCCCAGGATAATTTTGGGGCTAAAAGCCCATGTTTTGGGTCAAATTTTGTAATAAAGTTGTAAATTATCCACATTTTGTGGTCACGAAGCGCGAAGGTGTCATGAATAATAAAGGTTTGTCTGCCCTTAATTTTGTAAAGTAAAGCCGACTGCAAATATCTACCCATGGTCCACGGACTATGGGATTGTATAAAAAGAGCTAAGTAAGTAAGATCTAAGTAGTGAAGATAAGTTCTAAGAAGTATGAAGTCTTGAGGATAAGAAGAGAAGTCTAAGTTTCGGGTCATAGCGTAGGTAGAGGCTCTGCAGTTGAGTGTGCAGAGGCCTAGGGTATAAGTTTGTAGCTGAATGCGTAGACCCCTGAAGTTGTGTATGCAGGGTGGATAGAGTCTGTAATCATTTGAAGATATCAATAAAGAGAAGCATTCTACAAATTATGTGTTATTTCCTGTTAATGCATCTTGTCATATTGTGTATGAATTTAATTTATAATGTTCATGTGATGTGCGAATGTATGTAATTACATTAGATAATTGAACGTAATTAAGAATATCTATTTACGTGGCACTAATTGTGGTTGTTTAATAAGATAAGTAAGACACTTAAGGCTAACTTGGAATCTTTTTCTATACACTGCTTTAGCAACACAAAAGTACCTAAACTGCAGGTTAGGGTTGTGTAAAGGCCAATCGTACCCCTTTGCAGAGGTACTGAAGGGCAGAATAAAGGGCTAGGTGGACAGAGCCCTAGAACTTAATGACCTGCACGAAAGTAGGAATAGGAGGAACAAACCAGCATCACGACCATCTCAGGGTGCGGAAACTTGGTTCCAAGATTCCCCCATACTACATCGGGTGAGACTTTGGTCTGCGCTTCACAGGATGATATCAAAAGGGCCAATAGTGTAGGGTTTTTTTTGGCTAACTAATGTTGAATGTGGGTCAGGCCCCACCAAGCCAACAAATTATTCCGCTGTGGGGACCAAAATCTGCATAAGAGATGTGTGAGGTCGTATCACTGGAATCCAACTAAGAAAGAGATCAGAGACTAGTTGGATAGGAAGACCCACAAATTCGTGGCGTAAGAGAAAAAAAATCCGCGACTGACAAAGGAAAAATGGCTAGATATGTACCTATATACAGAGATCCATGAGATATTTTTCTGCTCCTTTCCGGTTGAGCTATACTAGTGGATTTCGAAGCTAGTAGATAGCCAAGGAAGGTGGAGACTTGACGATCCTATTGTTTGGGCCTCAGAGTTAGTACAAAGACTGGAAGCCTTTAAGGATAAGATTGCCTATGTTGTTGATCATTGGATCGATCACATCATAGGAGGATTTGTGAATGAATTTGCGGTTGATACCTCAGTCAGCTACAAAGAGGCAGAGCGATGCTTTTTCAAGGGTCTGTGAGGTAAGTACTTGAAATATTTGAACACATGGATTAAAATGTTATTGTGTGAAAAGTGGGTTATGCAGTTACCTTGATGTTCGAAGCTACGCGAAGTGGAAAAGCTTACAGGAACAAAGGAAGAAAGGGTCTTGAATATAGTCCATTAATTTCACCTCCACGAGGTGACAAAGAGGGAGCAGTGCAGGCTTCTCTGTGAAGTGCTATTCAGTTAATAAGACATGGATTCCTGCGACTACCACCTCCACCCACACCACCTCTAAATTCAGTACCCTCACCTGTGACTTCAATTGTACCACCTCCACCTCCACTGCTGTTCGGCATGGCGAATTCAGTAAAGCTTCCTTTGCTCAAAGGATTGGGAAATGTGGACCCAGACCAATTTTGATTATGTTGTGAAAGCTGTTTGGGAAGATCAGGGCATTACAGATGATCACATGAAGAAGGCAACACTGGTTAGTGCTTTGTAGGATAGTGCGCTAACCTGTTACATCAAGTACTCTAATGATAACCCAAACGATGGGGTGGTGAACATCTAGACCTCACTGAATAAAGGGTTTAGTAGGCCTAGATCTGAGTCTCAGTCAATTGTGGGGTTCAAGGAAATCGCGATGAAACTAGGCGAGACACCTTGGAAATTCGATCAGAGATTGAAGTGTAAAATCCATGAAACTAATATGAACTTAATGGATGGAAAACACAGTGAATGCTTCGTGGCTTCGCTCCTGCCACACCTAAGGGTTGTGCTGTCACAACAGAAGATAAAAACTCAGGTAGAGGCCTTGGAGATTGAAATGAGACTACATGAAACACCGATGCAGGATTTAAATCTGGGGGTTCAGCAGATCCATGTGCAGTTGCAAAATCTTTGCAGTGAAATGTAGAGCTTGAAGCAGGACATGACAGTTCAACCGGAGGTGCACGAAGAGGTATGGTGCCTGAAATGCAAGGACCAGGGGCATGAAAAGGACCATTGCCCAGTCTTTGTGAATTACATTATAGGAGGGGGACTAATGCCTTTGAGGCCGAAAGCTCAAGCAGGACCAAGCACAAGGCCTACATTGTGGTGCGCTATATGTTAGGTAGTAGGAAAACTTTGACAGATAACTATCATTTGTTGCAGAAGTTTGTACAAACCCCACAACAACTGTTCTGTAACTTTTGTAGGCCAGTAGGGCATGATGAGCACAACTGCAGAAGTTATGAATTGATGATGGATAGAAAACCTGCCTATAGGGTTCAGGCAAAAATGCACCCCCCTGATTAGAGCGTAGAGATGGTGCGAACAAGATTTTAAGGGCGTAGACGAGGCCGAGATGGAGGAGGACCTGGCAGAGGTTGGGGATAGCTAATCTGCTACCATTGCGGAGGACCAGGACACTGTGACCGTGATTGCACTAACCCAACACGTCCGTCATGCAAATATTGCACTCTGTTTGATCATGATATAGAGGACTATCCTACACTGATAGCGAGGATATGCAACAAAGGGGTGCTACCACCTCAACCGACTCAGAGCCCATAGATGATGAGGTATGAGCCTCGTGAAGAGGATTTGAATGTCAATATAGTGCTCTGAAATGGAATTGCAACAGGGGATGATAAGGGGAATAGCCTAAAGACATTGCATGGGTTCACAAAGCTTCGGCGAAGGAGGCTGAATTCAATTTGGAGCACGCACGCGAAACATTCATGGAAGCAAAAAGGAGCTTCGCTGAGGCCTCCACCTCAGGGAGCAAGGATAAGCCTGATCAGGAAATGGACCCCTCTATGCTTACAACCTTTCTGGAAACCTACATGAAGTTTCTACGTATAGCAAGGCTGTGAAGGGATTACAGGAGCTTATAAATAGATGCGCCGGAAACACTCTGAGTGAACCGTGCGTGGTACGAAAGATTGGTAAGCATAAAACAAGGATAGGATGAGAGATGAGGCTGTCTGCGCAGATAGGCAAGTATGAGATGGATCAGCTTATTTTGGACCTAAGGTTAGATGCGAATGTCCTACCAAACAAACTTGGGAATGGATGGGAAGACCCGCACCGCAATGGTCTTCAATTTAGTTAAGGATGGCAAATCAGTAGAAGATCATCCCCATGGGGAGGCTACAAGGGGTGACTGTAGATATTGAAGGTGTGACTATGCTAGCTGACTTTGAAGTAATAGAAATTGTAGATGACGACAACCCCTACCCTACACTCTTTGGAATTGATTGGGCTACTGATATGAATGGGGTAATCAACCTAAAGAAGTGGAAGATGATATTTGAGAAGAAATCACTCTGCGTAATAGTACCCCTAGATCCTGCTGAAGGATTGAGCTATACTGAACCAGTCCATGATTATAAGAGCAATGAATATTTGGATTGTATCTATAAGATAACAACGCAAGACCAATACTGGGTGAATCCAACAGTGGATGGACGAATTACATGGGATCGCGAGAGTTCCTGCACCTCAGACTCTGATGAAGAACTAGAGCGCTGGCATAATCAGTTACATGAAGTGACCACATTGAGCTGTAACATGATGACCCGATCGTTGCGTTGTGTGTCGTCAGAGGTAAGAAATCTACCCACTTATGATGGCTTGAATGATGTAGATATCTTTTTGGATGCATTTGAGAGGGAGATACTAGAGAAGTAGCGCTTCCAGGCTTTAGAATGGGCACTGCGCGCTACGCCCGCAAGGTGGTGGGGTACGCACAAGGGTAGCTTTGATGATTGACGTTAATGTAGGAGGATGATGATAACATGCTTTGGGAAGCCGAATGTATGAATGATAGAAAAATATGATGGGTAGGATGATCCGCACAAGCACTTGGCAAAATAGGCTCAGGCTTATGGAGAGAAGCCCCAACCTGAATGGGTGCACTTGTTTTGTCACACCTTGGATGTCACCTTGATGAACTGGTACTTAGAAACAGAGCTTCGCCATGGTATAGGTGAATGGGATATTCTACGTGAAGGATTCATAATGAAATTCAGCTTTGCAGATGATTTTGACTGTATTGACGAAGTGCTACAAGAAGTGAAAGCAATGATCTTTAGGATACCGCAGGATCCTTTGGACCTGATTCAACCCGATTGGACCACTTAGTTGAGTCACACACTGGAATGCTATAATGTGACCATTGAAGAAGAAGATGAGGATTTGAGAAAGATTAACATCCCTAAAACAGAAGGTCATCGCGAGGTTGAAGGACCACAGATTGAGAATCTTGATATAATTGCGCCACTGAAAATGAAACAGGTAAATATTGGTACGGAGGTAGAGCCCAAATTCACGAAGATTGGAGACTACTGGAATGATGCGACGATGGATATGGTCGCTGAATTGGTTTGCAAATACCAGGATTTGTTTCCTACCAAGTTTACAGATCTAAAAGGGATAATCAAGGACCTAGGTGTTATGAAGGTCATGTTAAAGCCCTATGCGAAACCGATTAAGAAAATACCTTACCGTCTTAATTCAAAGTATAAGAAGAAGGTCTGCTTATAGCCAAACAAGATGCTCATGGTAGGCATCATTGAGCCTATGGAAGAATCTGATTGGGTAAGCCTAATGGTGGTACAAGAGAAGAAGCAGAAGGATGAAATAAGGATATGCGTAGATCTCAGGAAGCATAGTCCTTCATTGGTGGGTTCTCTGGGTACCATCATATCAAAATCACACCGGAAAATAGGAGCAAGACAACCTTCATGATTGGGTGGGGGTGTTTTCAGTACACTGTAATGCCTTTTGGATTGAAGAATTCACCTGCGATTTTTTTGTGCGTAGTTGTTGCGACATTCAAGGAATTTATTCACAAGTTCCTCGTAGTATACTTTGATGACTGGACAATGTTTGGGCTGGTGAAATGCCATGTAGCAAGCTTGCGCATGATGCTGGATACTTGTCGAAGATACCAGATTGTGCTCAATCTAAAGAAGTTCCTGTTTTGTGTTACTTTTGGGACCTTGTCAGGTCATGTGGTTTGTAGACAGGGATAGATGGTAGATCCCATGAAGATCATGGTGATACTTAACTTAGAAGCACCGAGGAGTGTGAAGCAACTGCGTGCTACCCTAGGGCATACTAGATATTACAGAATGTTTATCAAGGGCTATGCCTAGATCACTGTGCCTATGGAGAAATTGTTGAAAAAGGATGTCACATTCTGCTGGAATGAGGACTGTAAGAAAAGCTTGGATGTATTGAAGGAAAAGATGGTCCCCGCGCCGATTTTAGTCTTCCTCGATTGGAAAAAGGATTTTCATGTACATGTCGACACGTCATGTATAGCACTGGGAGCAGTACTAACATAGGCTGGCGGAGGAGACTTGGACCATCTTATAGTGTTCACAAGAAGAAGGTTATCCAAGGTAGAGAAGAACTATTTCACCACCAAGCGCGAAGGGTTAGCCATGGTATACGTGCTCTAGAAGTTTAGACACTACTTACTGGGTGGCCATTTTAAGATGTATACAGATCATTCTGCGTTGAAATACTTGGTCAATAAGCCTATGTTGGGGGAGAGAATCTGCAGGTGGTTGTTATTGTTCTAGGACTATGATTTTGAAGTTATTGTGAAACCTGGATGACTAAACGTGGGACCAAACCATCTGTCGCGCATTAAAACAGGGGAAGAG
This sequence comes from Pinus taeda, assembly GCA_000404065.3. NCBI lineage: Eukaryota > Viridiplantae > Streptophyta > Pinopsida > Pinales > Pinaceae > Pinus > Pinus taeda. The sequence goes on along the minus strand of APFE031610076.1, from coordinate 9,448 downwards.
CTAACTAGCTTGGAGGAGGGATTGCATGACACAAAACCATTTGCAGTGCACATCACAGATGGTCATTTTGAAGATATAATACACTTCCTAACCACGGGAACTTCCTTGGAAGGATGCACCATCCAACAAAAGAAGGTGTTAGTGGTGCACACAATAGATTTTTCTATCATTATGGGCATCTATACAAAATGGGGTCTGACAAAATATTGCGACGATATGTATCAGAGTTTGAAAGAAGTATCCTTGTAGACGCTCATGGGGGCACCGCAAGAGGACATTATGCGGGGAGAGTGACTGCGTAGAAGATTCTATGTGCAAGGTTGTGGTGGCCAACCCTCCATCAAGATTCCAAAGCTTACTGCAAAGCATGTGATGTATGTCAAAGGACTGGTAGGCCATCGTGGAGGGATGAGCTATCTTTGAATCCATAGATGATGTTAAAACCCTTTAAGAAATGGGCAATAGATTTTGTGGGACCCATCCAACCCTAAGGAAAGATGGGAGCAAGGTACATTATCACCTTGATGGAGTATTTGAGTTGATGGGCAGAGGCACAACCTGTGAAGGATTGCACATGCATGATCGCTGTAAAGTTCCTCTTTGAGTATGTACTAACGTGATTTGGGTGTCCAAATATTTTGATGAGTGATTGCGGTACACATTTCTTGAATGTAAAGATCAGCGCGCTGACGGAGGAATTTCAGATATATCACTAGAAGAGTACACTTTATCACCCAGAGGCTAACGGGACGATGGAAGAATTCAATAAAGTGCTGGAGAACATGCTAACCAATGTTTGCAACACTCAGCGAAGTGATTGGGACCTGCGCATACCCGCAATACTATGGGCCTATCGGACGACATGTAAGAAGTTGACTGGACAAACACCCTTTAGGCTTGTATATGGTGTTGAAGCAGTAATGCCCATGGAATACATTGTGCCTAGTCTGTGCATAGCAACACTCACGGGTATGATGGATCACGGAGCCCTAGAGGAGAGGCTCACACAACTGGATGAGCTTGAGGAAGAGAGATTTCTAGCTAGATTTCCCCAACAGGTCCAAAAGCAACGTGAAAAATCATGGCATGATCGACACATTAAGATACACACCTTTAAGGTAAATGACCTGGTTTTGTTATATGACAAAAAGTTTGATAAATTTCTAGGGAAATTCAGAATGCATGGGTTAGGGCCCTATGTCATTAAGGAGATTACCGACGGAGGAGTGGTCCAGTTGGTCAAATTGAATGGAGATCCCTTCCCAGGAAAGGTGAATGGAAGTCGCTTGAAGCCATACATCGGTGTTCTGACCATGTGACTATATGAAGGTAGCACAATCTTAGTGCTCTAGGCAACTGAAAGGTGGTGCGAGACTATAAACTACACTGGCCGGGTTGGGGAGCTACGCGATTGGAGGATTGTGTGAAGCAAGGAAGTGTCACAAGGTTCGCGGCAGTGCGAAGGGAGTTGCGCTACCCAGGGAGAAATTGCACAGGTCGGTCGGAAAGTGATCGTTAAAGTCACTATTCATGATTTGACGGTAGAAATGCTGCCAAATGGAGCAGGTAGCTAGCATTTAAGACATAATTTATGGATCAGATCCTTGAAAATCTGCCTCCAATCTGGCATTAATGAACCAGATTTGAATTCAAAATGCCCTATAAATTACAGGTGGCTGTCCAGCGAAAAACACTTGGCATTTCAAGAATTGAGCTGTTGAACTCTCAGGCGCACATGAATCATGAGCACTATGAACTTCTTATAGCTAGTTCAGTATTTGAGACATTGCCAAAGGAGACACAGGAGTTCTTGCAGAACATCATGTCGGTGCCCACAGAATCTATAGATACCGAAGTAGAGGAGTCAGTGATGGAAATTGAGATGGAGGCCAAAGAAGCTGCTCCCGAGGTTGCCAAAGTATTAGCCGAAGTCCCCAAATCACCAAGGAATCTGAGACCAAAGCCAATCCCAACCAAGGAGAGCGGGAAGGATAAAAAGGGCAAATACCTTGCAATAATGGTGCGTGCATTGCCAAGAAGAAACCCGCCAAAGCCCACCACACAGGAGAAGAACAAAGCCATCAATCTAGAATTGGAGGATGAAGAAATAGAAGACATCCCAATGGATGATGAGGATGTGGGAGTAGATGTGGAGGAAGTTGAAGCCCAGGGTGCTAATGCTATCACTTGGTTTCCTGAGTACGTCCCTCCACACAAGGGCAAGACTAAGGTACCAAAGGATATCGATGAGAGAAAGGTCCCCTTGAAAAGCCATCTACTGCTGGGTGAATTTTGTTTTTGAAGGACCGCACTTGGGGTGGGTTCCGCTGTTAAAACTTGAAGACTGGGACTTGGCTGGCCATGAGAAGTTCCCAGACCTAGTGACCGAGCAGCTAATGTGTCACATTATCGATACAACCACTGGAATTAACCACATTGGAGCTGCGGAAGTGGCTCAAAGGAGTAGACAAGACAATTTTTCTCAACTTGCTATGGGTGTTGCACTACAACCGCACCCCAATTACAATATTGGTCATCAAGAAGCTACTATGCTTGGTGCATGATGGGTGTCTGTGGCTAGAGGAGACAATACCGATCACTCACAGGTTGATCCATAGGATCATGTGGTTGCCCTACACTGGAGAAAATCCGGCCATGATATTTGGTAGAAGAGGTGGTGAGCAGGCCATCGCGGAGGCCATGAAGGAGAAGTTTAAGTTGGTGAAGAAGTTGCGTGGATATGCCATATCTAGCATCTGTGACCCTACTGTAAAGGTGGCTACGTAGATTTTAGTAGGGAAGGTGATGAGGAAGTGTCACACTGATGAGGTACCGATGCCTATCGTCGCGCTAGTGACCTAGTGCGCCGAAGGAGTTTAGTTCAATTAGGCAGACTATCTTCGCAGAGAGTTCCTAACAAACTGCCGTGAAGCACAGGAGTTCAACAAGATGTTCCACTACGTGTGGCTCTTGCTGCCGATTGTGCTAGTAGCATGGGAGCTTCCAGAGGACAAACAGTTCCCTTTGGTCGTGCCAGACTTACCAGAAGTAGCGAAGTATGCTTTGCTGTGGGTGACCAAGGATGCGAAACGAATCAAGGACAACAAGATCTTCTGGATCTTGATGGAGATGAACATCCACATGGCCATTAATCGCAAACAACAGTTGTTGCCTATGGTGTTTTCCAACCTGTAGGGCTATGAAGAGTTCAAAGTAGATTTTCACCATGTGGCCATCAGGGTGCCGAAGGACCCTACGCAAAAATGGTATGAATTTCCTTACCTGGCAATAGATGACACCATTGATGCAGTACTTGATCGATGGCCAATAGAATGGCACACCACAACAGACTTGGCGATGGGAGGGAGCAAGTCCGTCACACAGAGAAAGAAGGAGGAGACCAAGCTAAATATGACACAACTGGCTGAAAAGAGAAAGAAGGAGGCCGCTGACAAGTTCCAGGTGGAGTGCGATGCTGCTCAGCAGAAAATGAAGCAAATGGGTGGGACAGAGTGAGGCTCTATCAAAGGCGCAAGATCACCTTCACTTGAGATAGAGGAGGAGATGGACGAGCAAACATAACAACACGATGAAGACCCATAGGCAACATTCGTCCACATCAAACATCTAAGGGAGCAAGAGAAAGGAGGGTCCAGGAAGAAATCCAAGGCTACTAAGACATCACTGGACCCAATCACCCTCATGGAGGGCCATTTGCACGACATTGGTGACACAGAGTGGGATGTCACCATGGAGGCCCTACAACAGTTTGAGTAGCAACAAAAAATAATCTTGGGGGCTATCCAGATAGGTTTGTAGGAGCTATAGAGCCGTGCATCACAGGCTAGCATGGTGTCTACCAGCCTTGCTATCGACACTTTAGAAGTTGTTGATATGCTGCGTGTGTGCTGCTTGGTGGAGCACTGACCACGGAGAATGAAGCTGACAAGCCCTCTCTTAGCACCCTAAAGGGAGTAGGGTTGAATCTGGCAGTGATCCTTAGTGAAGTGCCCCACCTATTGTAGGATGGAGTGATTGCAGAGTTGAGGGTCCATGAGCACCACGCCCTCTAGGTGTTTAGTGAGAAACATATTAACAATGAGTAGATGGCACTACACGAAGGCTCTGCCATCGCCGCTGTGACTGAGGTGACCATTCAGAACAAGTGCATAATACAGGTCACTGAGGAGGCATGCTGAATGGTTCCAGAATTGGCCATTCTCGAGGAAGAACCAGTCGAGGTGCACGTCCACAAGCTGGCCACAAGGGTGCGCGATGATCATACAGAAATGGGGAGGGTTCAATTGGAGTTGAACCTGCATATCACATAGTTATAGTTGAAGGCCCAACCTTCAACTTTGCCAAAATTAAAGGAGCAATGGGTGATCGTTGTCATAGAATTAGTAGAAGTGGTTGACAGTGCAGTAGTAGACTACACACAACTTTTTGAGTAGTCGTTCGAGGTCTTGACAAGTTGTAGGAGGAAACTAATGTACAACAACTGGAGACAGAAGCGTGCGTGCTGTAGAAAATCTATGATGAGGTCAAAGGTACAGTGTGAACCATTGCGCTCACATAGAGATTGGTGAAGTTGTAGGAGGCCAAGCAGCTGAAAGAGCATGTGGATGTAGCGCTGCACAATGAAGCAATGTTGAAGGCATGAATAAAGCCCTAGCTAGATGAGGCTTACACGATGACAACCTATATTGAAGGAAAGCTTGTGAATCTGCAAGCAACTTAGAAAAAGCTTTAGGCCAAAAGCTTAGGAGCAGTGACTGAGCAGATGGTTGAAGACGCGAAGCAGGTGAGCGCATAGTGCACTGTTGAGGTTGTGGTCATACGGGTCGATCTGGGAGGTCTTTGTGCTAATATCTTCATACCCGTCGAGTGACTCGAGGGCGAGTCATGATGTTTGTGTTGGGGGCCTGTTGGGAACGGGATCCCCCAAGGATAGTTTTGGGGTTAAAAGCCCATGTTTTGGTTCGAATTTTGTAATAAAGTTGTAAAGTCTCCACATTTTGTGGTCATGGAGCACGAAGGTGTCATGAGTCTTAAAGGGTTGTCTACCCTTAATTTTGTAAAGTAAATTCGGTTGTAAAGATCTACCCATGGTGCGCAGACCATGGGATTGTATAAAAAGAGCTAAGTAAGTAAGATCTAAGTAGTGAAGATAAGTTCTAAGAAGTATGAAGCCTTGAGGATAAGAAGAGAAGTCTAAGTTTTAGGTCGTAGCATAGGTAGAGGCTCTGCAGCTGAGTGTGCAGAGGCCTAGGGTAGAAGTGCGTAGATGCGTGTGCAGGCCCCTATAGCTGTGTGCGCAGGGTGGATAGAGTCTGTAATCATTTGAAAACATCAATAAAGAGAAGCATTCTACAAATTTTGTGTCTTGTTTCTTGTTAATGCATCTTGTCATATTGTGTATGAATTTCATTTATAATGTTTATTTTATGTGCGAATATATGTAATTACATTAGATAATTGAACGCAATTAAGAATATCTATTTACACGGTGCTAACTGTGGTTTTTTAATAAGATAAGTAAGACACTTAAGGCCAACTTGGAAACTTGTTTTATATGCTGCTTTAGCAGTGCGAAAGTACTTGAACCGCAGGTTAAGGCTACGTGAAGGCCAATCGTACCCCTTCATGGAGGTACTAAAGGGTGAAATAAAGGGCTAGGTAGATAGAGCCCTAGAGCTTAAAAAACTGCTTGAAAGCAGGAATAGGAGGAATAAACCGACATCATGACCATCTCAGGGTGCAGAAACCTGGTTCCAACATCCCCCCATACTGCTTCGGGTGAGAATTTGGTTTGTGCTTCATGGGCTGATGCCAAAAGGGCCAATAGTGTAGGGATTTGTTTGACTAACTAATGCTAAACTTGGGTCAGGCCCCACCAAGCCAACAAGAAGGATGATTCTCGTGCCTTCGGGTCTTCATGCTACGCTCATGTGGTCAAGGAGACAAGGAGGGTGCACTGGCACACTCTTAAGGGATGAGGGAATGGAAATTTAGGCATTCAGGCCTTCAAGGTGTACTCATGCGCTCAAGGTAAAGGAATGTGCATTGGCACATGCCGAAGTGACACAGGAAACTCACTCAAGCCTTCGGGGTGCACTCATGTGCTCAGGGAGGGCATAATTCTTCATGGTGAAGGAGTGCACTTAAGAGCCATACTAGATTGTTATGGGTGCAATTTTTCAGGGTTGATCTAGCTTCAAGTTCCAGAAGTGCACTCATCCTGAGGATTGCTCAATAACAAGTCTTACAACAAGGTTTCCTGATAAAAATGAGAAGGAGAAGGATCTACAAGCTTTTATGGATACTGTCACAATCATAGTGAGAATGTTAAAGGTTGAGGAATGTGTAAAGTTTCATCACGCGATAACAAATTAACACTTGAAGAAACAAGCTTGAACAAAAATGCTAGTAAATGAACTTAAAAACAAAGAAACACCAACAAGGAAAGCAAGATCAACAATGAAATCATGAAAGGAAATGAATAGATTCAACATGAAAAACTTACTTGTAACGCAGGTCAATGAAGAGTTTCTTGATCCACAAATGTGCACCCAACCCAGATGAGAATGATTATGAAAAGGAATGATTAGCTGGGTTTATTTAAAAGAAGTTACATGCAAATCAATTTCATGCATGACCACCACTTGTCGACAAGTGAATGGTTTAGTTAAGGGAAGTTATGTGGGCTCCTATTTTCTAGGAGTACACCCATATACAACAAGAGGCTCTTGCATGCATTCAAGAAGGGTTCTTGTCTTCGACTCGAAGGAATGAACTCAAGGAGGGCACACTTGTTTAACATGGAGGAGTTCGCTACAGGAGGGCACACTTCTTCGACCTTAGAAGTGCAATCAACACAAGTGCATGTCTTCATCATAAAAAAGAGTGCTTTTGCCTTATAAGATGATTTTTCTTGCCTTTGTTTTCTTTGTGTGCTTTTGAGTTCTTTTTTGAGTGTGTGCATGGTGAAAAGGCTAGTTTCTAAGTCAAGAAGAGTCATAATTCCACCTAACCATGGGTTAGATAAAACAAGTGATTCTAAGGCTTAGGTGACGATACTAAGGGAACATTGACTTAGGAGGATGTGATGCTCGGAGAAACTAAGGGGCTTGAAATGAAGGTTCATGTGGGCTCCAAAATTGAATTATGAAAAAAGTTTGGAGGGTCATTGTCGTAGCGACAACACTTGGTGACACACTGGGAGAAGCCCGACTTCTCTGAAATAGTTTCATTTACGCACAAAGCCTTAATTCTCCAGGAAGTACTGATTAAATCAATGATTTACCTTAACTCCCCATTCTTACTCGGTTGAAGATATAATCTTCCCAATTCTTCTACTTAGTGGAACACAATATAAAGCAATCCATATCATTATCCTATTGAAATAAGTAAGGGTAATATAACATGGTGAATTAAAAACAATTACAATATGAGTTTTTCATCTCTAGTGTTGCTCCATTGCGAGCAGGCCTAGATAGTACCCTGAAATAGTTTCTTCAAGAACACAAACATTGCTTCGTTGCTAGTGAGCCTAGTCAGTACCCCAACAAAGTCGCTTACTTCACATCTTTGTGCATGAAGCAATGTTTTTTGTTTTTGTTTTTGTTTTTTTTCTTCTAGTAGGACAATGCGTAGACACTTATTATTTTCAATGGGTGGAAGAGGGATCCTAAATTATTGAGAGTAGAATAGGTTTCTCCTTCAGAGATAAGTTTAATACCTATGATGATTTATTTGCTAATTTTTTTTCCCTTATCTTAATCTACTAAAATAGATAAGCCATAACACACTATTCATAATAGGATCGAATGCAGGAATGATAATCCTCAATAGATATGGGCATCATGGTTTTCTTATGGCTTCTTGGCTGAAGGATCGTATTTTTCAATTAAAAAGCATTGACTTGAAAAATGTAAACAAAAAAAAAAGAGGGTGGTAGATAAGCAAAGGGTTATGTGTTACCACAAATTTCCTTTCACAAAAGGTTAGCCGTGTCATATTGAAGCTCAAAACCAACTTTATTAAAGGATAAATAAAACCAAAAGAACAAAACAATATGATGAAAACAAAATAGGCATGTAATGCATCTACCTAAATGTAACCTATCCCATCCTAAACTCAGGTGAAATTGAACTTCTAATGCAATCGCAAAAGCTGCTCTTGACCTTTGGTTGGAAAGATGTGATCATGTAAGACCAAGGTGAAATGAAGTGCAGTGACAAGTATAAACCATGAAAAAATACACACTGACATATAGAAATAGGAAGTGAAATCATAATGGTGTAAGACACTTCAATACTTTTTCAAACAAAATAATCCAAAATAGAAATAGTTGCCAGGTGTTGGGCAATTTAATTGCTTAAATTGATTTCATTAAATTATCAACCAGGGAAACTCGTAAGCTTGTGATGATGCCAACAAAATATATGCAGGAGTAGGCAACTAACTCTATGTCTAACTAAATTATTTATGATTAAATATAATATACAAGGGAAGAGGCTCCTAATTGAGGAGGTCCTGGTTGTCCTTCCCTACAGTATTATAGATTGAAAAGAAATCATTAATTACATAAAACTAGAAACTTGAAATAAAGACAAGATAGTGAATTTAATTGTTGTTTAGATTCAAATAGAGAGAGAGACTAACTTAATCCCTTGATTTTCCCCTCATATATTGATCCAAACTAAACTAAGATTCATTCATAAGCATAAGAAATGAAATAACTTGAAACTTAAAAGCAAAAGAATGAATTTCAATTATCATGTAAATCAAATAGACGGAGAGCCTAACTTAGACCCTTGGTTGTTCCCTCATATGTTGATAAGATTTTAATTTAAAACTCATTCATCAATCACAAACAAATCCTCAAACATCTAAGAAATGAAATAAGATCTATTATGAAATAAAATGTTCCTTTGATCCTTTTAGAGTGAGCTCAATTCTCCTAAGAACAAAGTGACAAGCTATTCCATAAATTCATATACTACATTAACACAATTTATATCTAAAACTATATAATGGAAATTTATGTAAAATGAAGCTTTATTCTATTCCATCATAAGTTGGATACATGCTCCAAGAGTCCTCTTTTTGGAATGGAGGAGGTACTCCTATTTATACAAAAACTATTATAACAACCTCATAAATGTAGACCCACTATTCCCTCCTTTGACCCACATATTTCTCAACCATGGTGACACATAACCCTATCCTCCATGATCTCCTCCATGAGGTCCATGATCTTCTCCATGAGGTTCATGTTCTTCTCAAATTCGAATTTGAACATAGAGTGCCACATAAGGATGCCTTGGAAGCTTCCTTTGTACCTAGACATGTCAACAAACTCATTCTAATTGTTAGGTATAAGTATAAGCATATTATTTTCTAAAGTTTAACCATAAATCCACTTTAAAATGTTAAGAATTAA
>APFE031610060.1:58837-85560 GCA_000404065.3 Pinus taeda | reverse complement strand
TAGAAAAAAGAGAAGAATTACAACCAATTAAGGCTTGACGCTGCAAATATCCTCCAACTGGGTCAGCAGTCCAACATGTCTTGCAAAGTCACTTCCTCTCTCAACAATCCGGTAGCATAACCTCTCTTTCAGCTCTCACTATCAATTCAGCTTCAAAACTCTGACACTATCATTAGCACTCTCTCCAAAAACTAGCTGGTTCAATGCAGGATGACAGTGATTTATAGCTGGAAGGGGAGAAGGTATTCATCGTATCTGGACACCTCTCGAAGATTTGGCATTGTCCCAGAATAGCCTTTGGACTGGGTTGTCATGGATGAAAAAGCGGCACTCGACCGTATCCATGGGATTTTTCCTCAGGGAACTGCATGAGTAATGGAGGAAAAATCACTTCAGTGCATGTTGGCCAAAAATCATGACTAATTTTGTGTGGCGCAGGCTTTGTTCTGGGACAGAGCGTCTATGGGCACGCCCTCTTTGTAGGAACTGAGCCATTGGCGCGGGTTAGACATTGTGGACCCGCGCTAATGAAAAAAGGGTATTTTCCAAGGTTAATGTTCAAAGGGTGTCTTCAGGGATATTGAAGTTCATACTTAGGAGACCTTAATGCAAGTGTTTTTAAGTTGTGTCACTGGTCACAGGTCCGTAAATGTGTCCTCCAATGTGTGACAGCGAGGGGTAACAAGGACGGTGACCAACGGTGACAAATTACTGCATAACAGGTAGAATCGTACTAGTTCAGAAAGTAGAAATGAAGACCCTAGATCTAGTTTCCACCATCCAAGCTGCGAGGAATTTTGTTATCATTCTATGGTGGACTATTCATAAATAGATGGTTGCGTCCATACTGTGTCCATGCATTCCTACTTGTGATGTAATACAAAATCATTCCTGTATCAGGGCAGTTTTTAGATAGTTCTTAATCAGTTTTGATATGAGTATGGGAATGCCTACCTCAGCGATGATATGTTCACATATATATATTTTTCATTGAATATTTTTACAAGTTCGACCGGGGTATCCACAGTAATATCCTTGAAATGATAAACTCCTTCACTCTTCTTAGATGATAAAAAAACCATCCTCATCTACTACAGACTTCGCACTTTAGGGGGCAATCTGTTACACAAAAGATTGTCACCATGACTTTCTACAGCTTGTGTGAGTCCATCAATACTCATACATAATTCCTTTGCAAGTCTTAAATCTCAGATCTTCATGTCAAGCCTTGAAAATGGGAGAAAGACCTTGAAAATGTCTCAAATCCTAGTTTCACACTTTCTCCCAGCATTTGCCCGTGGTGCCACACCTAATGGTTAGGATTCCTGCAAACCTGACCGCTCTGTATATTGAGTGATGGGTGTGAACCCCTGTAAAAGTTTAAAAGGCGTGAGTTCATTCTTAAAAACATATCTTGGGTCACTTCTACACACTTATAGAAGGAATATTATGCTGGTGAGTCCGCTCCACCTTGGTTCATCCATTCCATAACTAAGGGAGCTAACTCCATGATATGAGGTTCTTATCCCATTGAAGGAGTAAGTTATCCCTTCAATGGTGGACCTGCAACTTCCTCCATTTGCACTATAAATTCATGCATTGGGATGGTTTTAGAGGGGGTTAAAAGCTGAAGATTCTTCAGGGTAAATGTTGTTGAAAACTAGGCTTCCTTTTTGAGCTTGTGAGAGGAGAGATCACATACCTTTCATGTCATTTGGGAAGTGAGTGAGGCTTGTCAAAGTGGAGGAGACCCCTATTGGACCCTGGAAAGGACTTGTGCAACATCAAGGCAAAGGTTGTAAAGTTCTTTATTTCATTAAGTTAATACAATCAAGTTTATTTTTCTCAATGAACTGTTTCTAATAGTTTGTTTTATGAGCTCCTTGATCTTCATAATGAACATGTTTTGTTATACGCAGGTATGCTTTGACGTGTGCTTGTTTGTTCATGCAGGTTATTGTACGAGAACTGCTTGGAGCTGTTGTGATAAAACTGCCTCAAACAAGAATTGGACCGAGGTATGGTCTCTTACACTTCTTAGTATTCATTAATGAATTGAAACATATTTAGAGAGAAATAGGTTTGCTTGTTCTCTTTGTTGCTAGATATCATTAGTTACTAGGGAGATCGGTCTTGTCCTCAAGAATGATTTATCCGGCCAACATAAAACCAATGGACTAACAAACCTAAGGGATTAATTAGAAAACCCCAAAGTATTATAAACCCAAGGCAATAATATTAAACACAATATTTGAATATTATAAACCGAAGGCATATAAACTGAAAGATAAATATTATAAGCCCTAAATAAACATGGTTGACCAATCTTTGTCACAATACCACATTCAAGCATGGTTGACGATTCTTGAACATGATTTATTTTAAAATTGAGATAATCTTTGTGACAATACAACATTGGACCATGGTTAATTTTCATATTGAGGAAATCTTAGTCACAATGTAATATTGGACTATGGTTGACCATGGATAACCATGATTATGAACCGAAGAAATTATATCATTAACACTATGAATGATATTACACCTTAGGAATACGAAACCTTAGATTAATAAACCCAAAAAATTGATATAATAGACACAAGGAAATAATACTAAAACCCGAAGGGAATAATATTCACAAGGGAATATTATTAAACCCAAGGGACTAATATTATGAACCCTAGGTATATAAACCCTAAGATAAATACCGTAAACACTTAAATAAACATGGTTGACCATAGTTTAACATAGTTGGTTTTGACACAATATTTTTCACAATGCGATGTTGGACCAGGGTCGACCACTGTTGACTATGGTTGATTTTCACATTGAGACAATATTTGTCACAATGTGACATTTCACCATGGTTGGCCATGGTTGAGCATGAGTGTAAACCCAATGAATTTATATTAAAGCCTAGCATTACTATTATAAACCTTATGAGTATTATTATACTCTAGGAATATGAACCCTTAGATTAATAAATCCAAGGGATTGATATTATAAACTCAAGGGAATAATATTAAACCCAAGGGATTAATATTATATACCCAACAAATATAAACGCTAAGATAAATATTATAAACCCTAAAATAAACATGGTTGACCTACGTCCATGTTCATATTGAGACAACCTTTGTGACAATACGACGTTCCACCATGGTTGATTTTCATATTGACTAAATCTTTGCCATAATGTGACTCTGGAACATGGTTGAGCATGGTTGACCATGATTATAAACACAAGGGATTCGTATTAAACCCAAATTTTAATATTATAAACCCTATGAATAATTTTATACCCTAGGAATATGAACCCTTATATTAATAAACCCAATAGATTGATATTATAAACCTAAGGGATTAATACTAAAAAAGCAAGGGTTTATAAACCCAAAGGAATAATATTAAACCTAAAGGATCAATATTATAAACTGTAGGTAGATAAAACCTTAGATAAATACTATAAATCCTAAAAGAAACATGGTTGATCATGTTTACCATAGTTGATTTTACCATTGAGACAATATTTGTGAGAATGTGATGTTGGACCAAGGATGACCATGGTTGGCCATGGTTGATTTCCATATTGAGACAATATTTGTCACGATGTGACATTGGACTAATATTGATGATGGTTGATGATGGTTGACTAGGGTTGATTTTCATATTGAGACAATATTTGTCGCAATGTGACATTGGACCATGGTTGACCATGGTGGTATTATTAAACCCAATGGACTAATATTACAAACCTTAGGTATATAAACCTTAAGATAAATACTATAAACTGTGAAATAAACATTGTTGACAATGGGTTACCATGGTTGATTTTAATATTGAGACAATATATCTCACAATGTAACATTGCACCATGGTTTTCCATGGTTGACCATGAATATAAACACAAGGGATTTATTTTAAAGCCTAACATTAATATTATAAATCTTATGAATAATATTATACCCTAGAAATATGAACCCTTAGATTAATAAACCCAAGGGAATAATATTAAACCCAGTGGATTAATATTATATACCCAACATATATAAATCCTAAGATAAATATTATAACCCTAAAATAAACATGGTTGACCATGGTCCATTTTCATATTTATACAACCTTTGTCATAATGCGACGTTTCACCATGGTTGATTTTCGTATTAACAAAATCTTTGTCACAATGTGACGTTTGAACAAGGTTGACAATGATAAGGGATTTATACTAAACACAAGGATTAATGTTATAAACCCTATGAATAACTTTATACCATAGGAATATGAGCCCTTAAATTAATAAAACCAATGGATTGATATTATAAACGCAAGGAAATAATAAACCCAAAGCGGATAAAAATTCAAAAAGCAAGGGTTTATAAACCCAATGGAATAATATTAAACCCAAGGGATTAATATTCAAAAAGCAAGGGTTTATAAACCCAATGGAATAATATTAAACCCAAGGGATCAACATTATAAACCATATGTATAAAAACCCTTAGATAAATACTATATACACTAAAATAAACATGGTTAGCCATGCTTTACCATGGTTGATTTTAACATTGAGACAATCTTTGTCAGAATGCGATGTTGGACCAAGGATGACCATGGTTGGTCATGGTTGATTTTCATATTAAGAAAATATTTGTCACAATGTGACCATAGTTGATAATGGTTGACCATGGTCAATTTTCATATTGAGACAATGTTTGTCATAATGTGACATTGGACAATGGTTAATATCTATATTGAGACAATCTTTGTCATAGTGCGACAATGGACCATGGTTGAACATGGTTCGCAATAGTTGGTCTTCATATTGATTTTTTTTTTTTTTCACAATGTAAGATTGGACCATGGTTGAGCAAGATTATAAAAGCATGAGATTTATACTAAATCATAGGATAAATATTTTAAACTCAATATTATAAACCCCAGTATTGAACTCAATATTATAAACTCTAATCTTAAACCCGATATTATAAAACCTAAACTTAAACCAGATTTCACCATTCAACATTAAAAATATTATTTTTGTAAACATTATTAATATTTTAATAATGCTACTGATAATATTGTTTCCAATATTAATTTGTTATTATTAATGATTGATATTATAAACAATTAATTATTAATATATATTAACATTATAATATCTCTTATTAATATAGAATTCTTTATTCTAACTATAACAATATATTATATTAATTATAATTTTAATTTTCTAAACAATAGACATTATTAATATATATTAATTGTTTATTTTTAATAATTTGTATTACTAATCATATATATAAATATTTTAACGACTATATTAATTAATAATAACTTTAATAATGTCCGTTTTAATATTTAAATTAAAAAATTATTTTGAAATATAGCAATAATATAGTAACATAATATTAATAATGTTACTTTATTTTTTACCTAATGAGATTACAATATTATCTTCTACCATATTAATACTATATATAATGTTAGTAATCTAAAATAAAATGATTATATAATTCATATTTTCTTAATTAATAATTTATATAATATTATATAATAAACATTAACATTATTTTTGTTTAATATAATAATGTTTATTTATTATATATTGAAATAATAATACTATAATATTTGTTATATTAAAATAGATTATGTGATGTAAAACTATTTTAACAGAGAGATTAAATTAAATTATATATTTATTAAAATTTAATATGAAAATTTCAAATAAAATCTTATATTTATTAAAATCTAAATGTAAGCAAGGCAGTCCCTGTCTTTAGCAAGCCAGCCCGTTTTGGCAGACCTAGCACCAACACCAGCATATAGCACTTACACTAACAGCAGCAGCCCTTGATGCAACAGTTTATTCTGTAGACTAAGCAGTTGTTGGTTCAGTAGTTGAAGCACCAGTAGATCCAACAACAATAGTAGATCCAGCACTACAGCACCTACACTAACAGCAGCAGCCCTTGATCCAGCAGTTGTCAAATCTGGCGCAGAATTAAGCAGAAAGGGCTCGTGAATGCAATCAGAGTCAACGATTTCAGTAGTGGAGAAAGGGCTGGTGAATGCAATCGGAGTCAGTGATTTCCGTGTACAACAGCTTGGCTGCAATTTTTGTGTTTTGCTGATATCTATCTATTACAAGATTCCCGACGACTTCTAGATGGGGTTTTGAATTTATAGTCTGATTCTAGGCTTTAGAGAGGTGGGAATATTTTTTTTGGTGGGAGTTTTCTGGAGTAACTACGTGCAAGATATCAAGAAGAAATCTGGTTCAAAGATATCAAGTAGAATTCCGGCTTCAGTATTATTTAAGCTCGCTGCTAGTAAGTTACAGACTTTTTAGCAATTTACTTTCACACCTGGTCAATTTTCGATCTGTATTCATATATTTCAGAATGGGAGAATGTTGTTTTCCCTCTAAACAGTTTTAAGTGTTTTCTGTCTACACTGTATAATTTAGTTGTTGTAGTCCCAATCAGTTACCGCAGTCTGATTCAAAAGCATAAAATTTGATCCTTTACTCTAGCAATAGGTCCAATTTGAATCATGATTGTTTTAAATTTTCTCCAGCAATAGCCCCTATTAAGTCACCGATGACCTTCCTTCATTCTGCAAATTTATATAATATTTTTAGGGCAGAATATTAGTTGGCAACTTGGCATGCTAACTGTACCCTGCTTTTAAAATAATCATGGTTAAACAGCAACGGAATTTGATATGGGTGCCCTCTCTATGCCAAGTGCAGTTTTATTTGCTTTGAGTATCTTTTGGAACATATCACACTCTCGCAATTTCCTAGTCAAAATGGTATGAGACACATCGAGATGTAAATTATTTATTATGTTAAAAGTTAAGAGGAAAATGTACTGAGATGCTGAGAACAGTAAAAGCCATTGTATATATGTTGGGCATTGTATATCTGTTTTAGCTCTCAAACGCACTCTGTTTCTTATATACACTTGTTAATAAATGTATAATTAATATTAATGAATTTAGTAGGATATTTGATTTTTATGAGCTTTGGTTATATTTGATATATGCCACGGGTCTGAGTAATATTCCACCATCAATGTTTACCACACGGCCGAGTGGAGTTACATAACTTCCGGAGTTCATGTGCTCACATGCCAAGGTTTATTATAACCATCCTATCCAATCATGGATGACGCGCCATCGGACTTCGCTCATAATGCATATGGAAAAGTTATCAAATATATGCCACTCGGAACCCAACGATATCATTTGGCATTACCACCAGCTCAAGCATAATGCATGAGCGAAACGTGGCGTAGGACAACCATGACAAATACCATTTTATGCATGTTGGATATCCTCGCCCTCCGGACCGGACGTGAAGGTCCCCCTCATCTGTCTCATTTGCAAATCGAACCAGGAATCGTTGTTTAGCAGGCGGGCATGCACAGCGAAGGGGCGCAACGAAGGCGCTGAGCTCGATACAGGGCGAAAGAATTCCGGCTTCAGTATTATTTAAGCTCACTGCTAGTAAGTTACAGACTTTTTAGCAATTTACTTTCACACCTAGTCAATTTTCGATTTGTATTCATATATTTCGGAATGGGAGAATGTTGTTTTCCCTCTAAACAGTTTTAAGTGTTTCTGTCTACACTGTATAATTTAGTTGCTGTAGTCCCAATTAGTTACCGCAGTCTGATTCAAAAGCATAAAATTTGAGCCTTTACTCTAGCAATAGGTCCAATTTGAATCATGATTGCTTTAAATTTTCTCCAGCAATAGCCCCTATTAAGTCACTGATGACCATCCTTCATTCTACAAATTTATATAATATTTTTAGGGCAGAAGATTAGTTGGCAACTTGGCATGCTAACTATACCCTGCTTTTAAAATAATCATGGTTAAACAACAACGGAATTTGATATGGGTGCCCTCTATATGCCAAGTGCAGTTTTATTTGCTTTGAGTATCTATTTGCAACATATCACACTCTCGCAATTTCCTAGTCAAAATGGTATGAGACACATCGAGATGTAAATTATTTATTATATTAAAAGCTAAGAAAAAAATGTACTGAGATGCTGAGAACAGTAAAAGCCGTTGTATATATGTTGGGCATTGTATATCTGTTTTAGCTCTCAAACGCACTCTGTTTCTTATACACACTTGTTAATAAATGTATAATTAATATTAATGAATTTAGTAGGATATTTGATTTTATGAGCTTTTCCTATAGAAATGTCCATATTCACATTTTCGAGTTTGTTGATAAATGCAGGAACCTTTCAACAAAGCACATTTGATTCTCCTGAATATCGGATGTAAAGGGCTCGTGAATGCAATCGGACTCAGCGATTTCAGTAGTGGAGAAAGGGCTGGTGAATGCAATCGGAGTCAGCAATTTCGGTGTACAACAGATAGAGGAATTGCTCACCTTTGCATAGATAGTTCCTGCTGTAAATCAGGTACTTGATTTTCTATTCTTCCCATCTCTCTTCATGGAAATTTTTGCATAGAATTCATCTTGTTTCTCTTTGCTAGTTTTACTTTCTTGTAATGGGCTATAAAAACAGAAGAAAAACAGTCAAACTACCGTACCGTGAATCCAAGATGGCTTCAAACATGAAAAAAATGAATATACTAATCTAGCTTTGGAGCGAGAAGTAGCAGCTGGGAATTAGGCTACTGAAGCACCTTGTATACAAGAGAGACAACTGCTTCCAGCTATTTCCTTAAAATTTTTTGTGTTTGTACAAATTTTCCTTTGCAATATAGTTTTCCATTGATTCTAGTTATATTTTACCTGCAACAAGTTTCACTGGCCAACTCTTATGCATGATTAGGTAATAATAAATATAGGGAAACTAAAAAGCATTAGACAGGTCTAAAATTATTAGACAAAACCGACATCTATTTCAAAGTTCATACTGCCACAAATCTTCCTGCCTTTTACAATATTTTTATTTGTAATTAAAAATTGACCAATAGACTATACACAATGCAACTCTGCCATCTTTAGAACTTCCATTCCCGGCTACGCAAAGCTATCAATATGCTGAACTCGTACAAGGTTCTTGTATATCCGTACAATTGACGTATAAACAATGTAAATATGTCATCTTGGAATTAAAAGAAAGTGTAAAAACAAAAAAGCTATGATTTTCTTGGAATTAAACGAAAGTGTAAAAACAAAAAAGCATTTGACTCCCTCTAGCAAGCTGTTATTCAAGCCTGCAAAAAGAACCATGGAATTGTATTAAAAATATCTGTGCCAAAGTTGCTGAGAAATTCCTAAGCCTACGATTTCAGCGTCCTGATGTTTGTGCTATTAGACTGGTTGAATTTCCTCTCTGCACATGAGCACCATGCATTAGGGCTGAATTGACTAATTGGAAAGAGGTAATAATTAGAAAACGATTTCTACTGTATCCTAATGTAAACATCACTTTTCTTACTTTATCAAACGAAACGATTGTACACTGATGGCACTCGTTGTCTCTTTTCAGGTAACTATTGAAGAGGCGGCGGGGATTCCCATGATCGCGTTCCCGTTGCAGTCGGACCAGCCGGTGAACGCTTTCCTTCTGGTTGAAGAGGCAAAAGTGGCGATGGAGATTAAGATGGTTGACCGCCTGAGGAAAAGAGAGGATGTGGAGAGAGTTGTGCGAAGCATAATGGCGATGGACGAAGCGGTGTTGCAGATGAAGCGAAGGGTGAAGGCGTTGAGCATAGTGGCTCTCTGGAATAATCATTTTGGAATTTCTGGCTTCAAAGTCTGGTAATGTTGCTTCAAATATATGGCAGTGGAGTCTGAACAAGGCGGTGCCAAAAATAACTCCTGGCAGAACACGTACACCACTTCATGCAACAGCTGCCAACCCAACCTGCAAACAAAATATGCCATAAGTTCGCCATACATTTTCTTAACATTAAATGTTAGGAGATTAATGCTAAGGCGAAAGATAGCATTACTTCATCCAGCTTTCAAATTGGTTTAATTATTTGTACTTCTCCGCATTGTTTCCTAACTTTTCAGCCTGTATACCTCGTTTTGAGGCCAAATAAGATGAACATTGTTTTGACTGGTTAAAAGCATAGCAAAATATAAAATATTGTATCAGTTAATGTGACATGTGGAGAAACTTTGGTTTAAGGCAAAATAAGTTTATTGGTTGCCATGCCAAACTAATGCCATCGAACCAAATTGATTACTATAGTCCTTGCCAGCCCGGAGAGCAGGAACTAAAAATAGTATTATTGTTAAATATATTAATAAAATAAGACTTAATATTAGAACTAAAATTTAATATTAAAAACTAATATTTTATTATTTTGGTAAAGGTTATTCCATATTACTTTGCACTGTGGTATTTTTCTTTACTGAAAGTAGTAAAGAGTTTATGTTACGTTGAAATTGACGAATTTCTTAATTGCCACCATTATTTATTAAATTTTCAGAAAATGAATGTGTTCATAATTGTCGTGTATTCAATTTCTTGATGGTTAAAAAGTTTAATTTTTTTTATATATATAATTATTAAAAATTTTATTTTTTTATTATATATAAATAAATAACTTGAGTACCAATGGTATGGATGAGTATCTATGTACAAATTTATTAATATTAAAATCTAATATTAAAATTAAAATTAAAATGTTATAATTAAAAACTAACATCTATATAAACTGAAATATTTGTGATCGAGGCAGGTTTAAAAAATATATATGGTAATATAATATATTCATTTTTTACCTGGATGCGGGTGAAATCAATGTGCCTTGATGTTTTACAGGACATATGGAAGCGCTTGAGATGCATACTAGTGCGATACTACAAAAAATTATTTGGTTTATGAGTATGACATTCAAGAGGCCCACTCGGTTCTTGAGGGGTAATTCGAAGAGCAAAAGATTTGGCATGCTCTCTGCATTTACTGCTCATCCCGTCCAAGGTATGGCTTCGGCTATTTTAACCATGGTGTTCTGGGATTTCCTTACCACTGCCTTCGTGTCTCTAGTTAAAGCCGGATGTAGGTTTGTGGGGTTGGTTGTTCTCTGCAAACAGAGATGACTTTTCCTCCTGCATTCAGTTCCTTGTTTATCTCTGGTTTGGGAAAGTTAGGCATTTAGATAACAAACTAGTCTCTGGAAACACTCGTCAGCCTTCAATTTCCCCTGCGACTCTTCTTGCATCGCTCTCCCTACATTTACAGGCCCGTTGTCCATGTCTTAAGTTGTTTCCTGTGCTGTGTAACCTCTCTATGGATTCTCTCCGCTTTCCTAGATTGTTTAATCACCCTCCGGTCTCGGCCTCTATGGACTCTCCTCATCGTGGTACACTCGGGGAGGGCATGGAAGACAGTAGGCAGCCCACTCTATGAATCTTGCTCACAATCCAACCCCGTATCATTGGTTTCAAACAACTCATTTCACTTTTCAGAGCAATCTGAATAGACCTATAATCACTACCAGTATCACCATTCTCTTCTCTGAAGAAGAAGCTTCGCCTCCAATTCGGGTGCATTTGATGTCTTAGCCTCCTCAAGAAGCTTTCAGAGAATCCAACAGTCGAAGTAAAAGACAGGTTACTGCAGGGGAAATTCAGGAGAAAGGTCAGGGGGAGAGGGGGAGAGGCGTGAAAGGAGCGAGGCTCCCAGTGCCTCTCGGCCTCCGGAAACTGTTGTCTCGAGGATTTGGGAAGAGATCGATAGTGACATGTGTCCCCTGATGAGGCACCTAGGCGATGAAAATGTTGGACATGAGGATGCATGGGAGGATAATGCCTGTCCGGTGATGGAGGAACCTCAGCATGAGGACGCAGCATTTTGAGGCCATCTAGGCCCACCCCTTGCCTGTCCGGTGGTGGAGGAACCTCAGCATGAGGACGCAGCATTTTGAGGCCATCTAGGCCCACCCCTTTTTGGTTTTCCAGATGACTAATATGATCAAGCTCAAGCGGTTTTGGACACAACTCTGGTATGGCATCTTCAGACAGGCAGTCTTAATTTTCTCCATAATGCTTAGCAATGTAAAAATCTTCTGGAATTTTAAGCAATGTCATGGTCTCATGTTCTGGTCATATGCTCTAGATAGACGGTTAACACCTCTTCTTCATGTTTCCTTGGTTAATTCTTGGTGGCTATATATGCTTTCTTGCTTATGTATCTGTTTTTCCATCATGAGAGACAGTTTTTGATGTTCTGAGTGCTCTCGAAGGATGATTCCTGAGGCCATGCCCCCTTGTATATTTTTTTTTTTTTACAGTTAATAGAATTAGCATTTTCCGAGGAAAAAAAAACATATTCATTTTCTATGTAGTAAATATTTTTTCATGTGCTTTATCCATAGGTTCCTAATTAACCTTTTACATAAGTGCCTTAAACTTCAATTGATCTTGTTCATACTTTGTTGAAATTGATAGATTCTTCATGGTTGAACATTGGCCTCTGAGTTTTAATATTTTTTTTAATCACATTAAATTTGGCAAATGGCGTAGTAAATTGGCATAATCTTAAAGCTTTTGGAGAATTTAATGTGGAATTCTTTAATTTATTCCTTGGACTTTTCCAAAATTACTGATTATATAATGTTCATTCTCCTGCATTTTGAAAAATGAATTCAATGCTTAGATAAATATATTTATCAAATAATTAGTATACAATTGTATACACACTATTAATAAACTTTACAAGGAACCATGGGAACGACTTATAGTAAGAATTAATAACCATATATCTCTGTAATAACCCCAAAACTATAATGACATTACAAATATGAAATGTGTAAGGGATATATCATATTCATGGGCATTTGTGTTTGTTTCCATTTTCTGTGCATGTTTCTTTGGCCATTCTAGAACGAAATTAGTATGGCATGATGAAAATTGAATTCATAAAAATAAAATAAAACAGAAACATTTATACCAACAATAAACCTTAAAAATTAGTGTAGAAGTCACAACCACATTTACCAATACCATTGTTGTCTAAATAATTAACAAAATTTGGTTAAAAAAGTTATAACTAGAAATTACTACAGTGCAGTAATAAAAACTATTATAATCTATATCATAATATTATATTTTAAATGAAAAACTTTTTATTATTTAAAAATTTATATCAAAATGTTAAAATTCACTAATAAATAAAAAAAATAAACCAATTAAAATATAAACAAAATATATTATATTATTTTTTATTTTTATTTTAGGGATACAATTATATTTCAAACCATTGAAATAATATCTTCTATCTACAATTTTTAAATTGAAATCCAACCTATGTTCGTCTTTAAGAAGTATCACTAACCCTTGTGCCATAATACTTTGAAATAGTAATATCTAAAACTTATAAAAGTTAGCATCAAGGTTGGTATTGCTAGACTAACAAAAATACTGAAAGGCTAAAGCGTATGATCTTCAAATAGCGAATAAGAGTAATCTCTGGTAAAGGTATAAAAAAGAACATTTATGTTCGCGCAAACAATGTCATCCCAAGGGATATGAGTGTTCGTCGTTGGCATTTATCAGTCAATTGAAGGGGTTTTCTATTTCTTCAACAATATTCATATTAAAAAAATCATAATTGGTAACGCCATTGGAAATATTCGAATGAACTATTTGGATTCAAATTAAAAGTTCTTGGCTAATGGGCATCATTATGTCCCATTGAATATTCAGGCATTTCTAAAGAGAAATTAGCGATGTTCGGTAGAGTTGAATTCCTAAAAATAAAACAACAAACAGTAATAGCAACAATAAGACTTAAGAATTTACTTGGAAATCACCACATAAAGCTAAAACGTCAAGACAAATAACAAACCAATCCAAATAATTATCGTACCTCTTCTAGGTTAAAATTCGTCGCTCAACCATCTCATGGTTTTGAAGGAGATTGTGCTAATTTACCGAGAGTTTATTGTATTTCAATGAACTATCTTGCCATCTACTACCTTCGCTGTTTGGCTGTTCAACAATCTCTACATCAGAAGAGTTATACCTCGCAGTGACTACATCGTTGAAGACACGAATGGTTTTGAATATGTTTGTTTTGATGAAAACAATACAAAAAGCATTAACAATGTTAGCCAATCTCTACATCAAAGAGTTACACCTAGCAGTGATTACATTGTTGAAGAGACAAATTGTTTTGAATATGTTTGTTGTGATGAAAGCAATATAAAAAGTGTTAACAATGTTAGTGTGAATAAAGAAATGGAATAATTCCACAATAAGGCACTAATAAAACTTATGAATAAAAATCAGCTAATTGTTATCAACGTACTTACTCTTGGCCCTCCACCATTAAAATTACCTAGCTATGCTGAAACCTTAGCCATACCATAAACCAAAATGTTTAAGAACCAAATGTTTATGAAATGAAAATTGGTTGGGAAGGAGTAGATTAATGAATATAGTGATTCGATGGAGTGGCAAGAATGGGTTACAGTATAAACAAAAATCAGCTGATTGTTAGCAACAGACTTACTCTTGGCTCTCCACCATTAAAATTACCTAGCTATGCTGAAACCATAGCCATACCATAAACCAAAATGTTTAAAAACCAAATGTCTATGAAATGTAAATGGGCTGGGAAGGAGTAGATTAATGAATATAGTGATTCGTTGGAGTGGCAAGAATAGGTTGCATGACTCGTTTTTGAGTGACCACAGTTACATAACCACAGGTTCCACACGTTGCCAACAATGCTGGAATGTTTCATAAGTGCAAATACATTAAAATTAGGCAATTGACATGTGGCAGGAGAAAATTTTATGTGTGCAAACAGAACAACGTTACCTAACCTGAGGTTCCATGTTGCTAACAATGTTAGAATATTTCATAAGTAGAATGACACGTTCAAATTAGGCATTGGACATGTCGCAGGAGAAAACATTTCTCATTTAATACCTCTTTTTAATAGTCAAGCCACTTTCAAATTTATGTATGTTTTACAAAGCAATTTAGTGAATTTAATTTTCATTAATTTTCATAAGGTGTTAATTGATGGCAAATTAAATTTTTGATTATAATTTGGTGAAAAATTAATTTAAATAAGTTTTAAATACTTGATTTAGATATTCAAGGAAGTTATTATTTTTAATTTTATTTATTGATATAGTGGCTATCAGAATATGTTGGCGTTTCTTAATTTAAATTATCAAATAAAAAAGATAATGAACTAAAAATTTCAATTTAAATCATCATATTAAAAAAAATAATTAACAAAAAAATAAAGTAACCAATTCCAATAATGTTTTTTGTAAATTAAACCATAAAAATTTGGTACACAAATTCACACAAAACATGTGGTTTTTATCCAGCTTTTCTATTGTTCAAGCAAAACTTGATTCTTACAATAAAATAAATGAAAAATATTTAACATTTTCCAACTAGCAACTTGCTTAAAATATCTTGATAAACTACACACTAAAAATAATCTATCGTTTAACTTGATTCAACACTCAATCCTCAACACTTAGTTAACAAACTCTCTAATTTTAATCAACTCTCAGTACAAAAATAATTACAATTTCTAACCTAAACCACATCCTTAAAACTGAATCATCTTATCCTGAGAAACATTCCCAAATAAAAAATACTCCGTTAATTCTAAACATTCTAACCATCATGCATACAGTGGCACATAACCATCCCATCGCAGCAGTCAGATCAGCGGCACAGAAATATAGCACGGCTTAATTGAAATGATAGAATGAAATGGAAGGAAGGATGAACAAACAAAGTAGCGGATTTTGGGAAGGGAGAATTTCATTGAATTTAGATTTAATAAATTAAAAATCAAAGAGAGAAAATGCTCAAAATTAGGGTTTGAAATGAATTTTATCAAGGTTAAATTCAAACTATTTAAATTTTTTTCCGAAAATAAATTAGGGACGCCTATGGACGAATTAAATGTGTTCTGCTGCTTTTATTTGATCTCGGTCACTAGTATACTCATCTGCATGAACTACAAGCCATTCAATAAGACCTAGGACTGCTATTTAAAACCTAAATAGAGAACACTGACGGTGAAAAATTTTGTGAGGGCGCCTTATTTTTGTGGGCTTCCATGTCATGCACGTTATTGAAGCTTTAATGTCTCTGTATTGGGGACCCTGAGAAACTCTTTGCCAGACAAGACAAAAATCATCCAGACTGCTCATCCCGTGTTTCGCTGATTTAAATTTCGGCAAAACTAGAGTTAACCTTACTTATCACTAAAATCTTACCAAATTTGGAAAAGGGTCCTTACTGTTTCGACCTGCGTAATAATTAATGAAGGTGAATATTGGTTTTAGTGGAAGATTCATATGCATCAAAATTCCACAGACGCTCCAGGCCTGTGCGCCATGTTGACTTGCCTTGCAATTTGCTGATCTTCTGGTCAACAATTGGTGGTTGTGATTACCGTAAACCCCGCACAACCGTTCACGTCGAGCCATAAAACCTACTTCTAGAGCTTATTCCAATAAAACTTAGGCATAGGTAGACGACAAAGCACCACTTTTAAGGTTTATTTATAGATTTAGTTAGTGCACCTCCCACATGGGATGCAAAAGTTATAGCAAAGTCAAGGTGGTGTCCATTACATCAAATCGGTGTGGTAATGACAATAAGTATTCCGATGATTTAACAAGACTAAAATTGGTTAGTAGATGTTAATTGACACATGAGAATACGCAACATGGTAGTTCAAAGGCATATAGTGGAACGAGATTTTCGGATGCCGGGGTCAAAGCTTATTGTCTAAATAGTTGATGATAATAAAAGAAAGCATTTTGACTTAAACTTACCATATATGATCTTGGAATTCGTAGCTAACCACCATTTTACACATGTAGGTTGTCACACCTTTTATCTATTTAAGTTCAGTTGTGCTCATTTCAAATATGTTTGTCAAGGCATTCTATCTTGTTATATTAAACTTACCATATATGATCTTGGAATTCGTAGCTAACCACCATTTTACACATGTAGGTTGTCACACCTTTTATCTATTTAAGTTCAGTTGTGCTCATTTCAAATATGTTTGTCAAGGCATTCTATCTTGTTATATTAAACTTAATATATGATCTTGGAATTCGTAGCTAACCACCATTTTACACATGTAGGTTGTCACACCTTTTATCTATTTAAGTTCAGTTGTGCTCATTTCAAATATGTTTGTCAAGGCATTCTATCTTGTTATATTAAACCGTTAGATAAGAAAACGCTTATTAAAGTTAAAAGGCTATGATTTATGTTAGGTAACAGAAGTATTTATTAATCATAACCTAACAGTTTATATGGAAGAATATAAGTATTCACTGATATTAATAAAATGTGTTACATAGTTTGTACAAGTGTTAT
The DNA here is from genome assembly GCA_000404065.3 of Pinus taeda. NCBI lineage: Eukaryota > Viridiplantae > Streptophyta > Pinopsida > Pinales > Pinaceae > Pinus > Pinus taeda. The sequence goes on along the minus strand of APFE031610060.1, from coordinate 68,234 downwards.
AGTAAAATTTTGTTTCAATATTTCTCATAAGAATAATTTGCAACACAAAAATAAGCTTTTTCACAGTTTTTTTTAATGAAAATATGAAGAAAAGATTCAACTTTATAAATTTTATAATTTAAATTTATGGTCTATAATTATTTCATTGTTTTTAATTATGGGAAATATTTTTTCACGAATTATTGATATAAAATAATATAAAATTAAATACCTACTAATCTTTTTTATTTTTCTTTCGTAGGTTTTAATTGGAAGGTGATATACACACTTAAAAACAAATTAAATAAAATATTTTTTTTATGGTTTGAATGTACATCAATAATAATGAAAATTGCTAAATATTGAGGTACGTTTTCTAGAAGTATTTTAAATTTTTATAATTAGAAATATAAAGCTTCAAATATGATAACAAATTAAACACTTTATAGATGTTCATATAAGAGGATGTGTTCTATGTATCTATCTCTATATGATGCATGAGACACCTTTTATTTATATTTTAGACAGATCCTAAACCTACTTAACCATGGAAGTAGTTTTGATTGATTTTATTAGAAAATATGTTTAGTTGTAAATTTCGTTAAAAAGAAAAATTGTGATAGATCTTTAGGCCCTTTTTATGATGATAATTACATAAGCATTCGAAACATTATAAAAATAATGAAGATACACTACTTTCTTTATAAGTGGAGAACATAAAACATAGTATGATTTCATCCATTAGTTATTATTGAGGCTAAGATTTCTATCATTTGAAACTTCTCAATATCTATACAAAATACAAAACTTAAAAAAAATACTGATCACTTGACTCTCAAGTATAATTATGTTTATGATATTGTTTATTCACTTTCTTTCCCAAGCAATATAAAAATGCATGTCAATTTTGGTGTTACAACATTATCCTTAGTTTAAATATAACAAAAATTAGGTTTCCTTCCCCTTTCCCTTCTAAATAATACCACCTAGGCATAAAAAATGTTTCTCTAAGAATCAATGCTACAAAGAATAGTGTATCCTTGAAATTGGGCTTTTAATGAGAGGGAAAGAGAACTATTGGGTATTTTCAAAATATTTTTTATGCAAAGTATCATCATAATAATTCCATTGTTACAAGAAACAACAAGAAGAAAGTGAAAGAGTGTGATAGATAAAGACATCTATAATTGAGAAAAGGGGAATGATAGTTTTGGAGAAGAAAGGAGTGATGGCTTGTTGATTCAAGAAATTGAACAACAAAATCACAATTCTCGCAATATAATCTCAATTCTAGGTTTTGTGACGTTTGCAACTTTCATTTTGTGCAATTTTATATCTAAACTTAATTAAGAAGATGCAAGTTTGAAAATTTTAATGAACTCAATATAGTTTTCCTACCCCCAAAACAATTAAATAGTTTTGTGTCAAACAAAGAAAGACTATGCATTACCTTAATAGCTAGCTTGATTGAACCTACACAAGATGAATGATTCTTAACAAATTTACATTTAGTTATTAATTGTGTTTTGTTCCCATTAAGTATCTATGGTAACAATAATTTCCATTCCACATTTGTAGTTAATCTTACTAATAAGTTCCCAAAGCTACCGGAATTTACACCCATAATTAATTGGTTTGGTGTTTTATATAGCCACTTGAATAGATGCAAATATCACAGAAAGATGGGCATTAGAGTCGTTATGAGATGGGAAAAAATTAAGTATGGTAACTAAATCCGATATCAATTTAAATATCAACAAATGAATTCAAGTAAAGACAAGGTGAATTAAAGGAAAACTCTTAATATTTGTCATACTATACATTCTTAGATGTTTACACAACCTCTTGCTAATGAAGGATTTAAGTGGTTAGGGTTTGCAGAAATGGAGAATATTAATAATGGGTTATTGTAGGGATTGAAGTTTCATTCAAATTTCATGGACATCATGGGTCAAAAAATCTTATCCATGTGGTACAACCGCATCAACTCTGACTTGAAGAATTGTAGTTTTTTGTTGCATTTCGAAAAAAATCCCACCTTTTACCTTTCTTCTATCACTACCAATTGATCTTTGGTCATTGATGTTAGGCATCCAAAGAAGATTTAGCAAACTAGTTCCAAATAATGGGATTTCCTATTCATGTAGGATTTGTATTCTTGTAGTTTGATGATCCTCCACTTTTAGTTGTATCCTTTGATGCGATTTGGTTCTTCAAGAATTGGTTAAGGGCTTCAACCCTACTTTGGAAATTGTTTTTGTTGGAAACCAAATCCTTAGGGATGATGGTAAATTGCATTATACACTTGAACAAGAAGATGAAAAAACACAAGTGAACTTGAATATCCATCAAGAGTCTAAGAGAACTTAGAATATGAATCCAAAGGTCATAACATGATGTATTTATATGTATCATATTAACGAGAAAAATATGGCACACTTATCATCCAATTCTGATGTTCATTCCAATATTGGTATTAAAGTCATATGTTTGTGTGTCATGAGTTGTATGGCCTTCCCTGGTCTATTTGTTCCTCTTTACATGGTGTATCTCCATGAAAACTATGTAGAATGTTGAAAATGGCAACAAGAAAATCATGATTTAATTTTCCCTTTAAGTAAACAAGGAGAAAAATATAATTCAACATCACAAGACAATAAGAATGAGTTAACTAAGTTAGTTCACTTAGTTGGCTCAGTTAATTCGAGTTTAGGACTTGAATTGAGTCATGTAGAGTGGTTCCCAAATTTTCGGAGCCAAGGGAGAGTTTAATTTGAGTTGTAATAATTTAATTTAGTTAAACTAAGTTAAAGTCAATTAAACTAGTTCCAACTGTTGGAGGAACTTGTAGGAGGTCTAGCAGTAGGGTGTAGCTTCAATGTTCAACCAGTTAACTGATAAATCAACCATAATTAACTCATGCATGCATAAAATTTGAGTTACCAAATTGAAATTGGAGTTCAAGGGAAATGTACTATCCATTGTATAATTTTTTGAGTTGTACAAGTGACGCATGCAGTCAGAGAAGGGCATACATGGATTGCACTATTCTAATCGGGAATTTACCTAATCAATAGGGAGTTAATTCCCAAGGAAACAACTCGAGGTAATAGGAGCTTGGCAGGTATTAGAATCGGTTAAGTATTGCCTAGAGTCAACTTGTGAGGCAATGAGATAGATTATACTTGTACAATGATTATTCAGGCTTGAACAAGCATTGTATTTCTTCTTTATTTTCTGACTAATGCAATACAAATAGGAATGGGTTTTGAGCAGTTTCTTTACCCTTAGATAAATCTCTGAGCATAGGTGATTGAATCTTGTCTCACGTTTACGTTGTAATTTTTCAATCAATTAATTGTTTTCATTAATGAGTAGAGTATATTCAAGTCTTTTGTTTTAGCATATTACATAAGAAGTTTAAATCTACAAGGATTTTGTACATGGTATCAGAGCTCGAATCAAAATAGACAAGAGAATTTAAATTTTGTGCAGGAGGTTCAAATAACAAGATCAGTGTTGCAACTTTTCTCCAGGACTCAGAAGATGACTTCCATCGGACTCAGGCTTGAGTATTCTTTGGAAGGAACTAAAACTTTTGTGGCATGGAAGATCTATATGGAGGCAATATTAGATGATAATGACCTACTAGATTGCATCAAGACAAGTGTAGTTAAACCCCCAACAGTCGATGCCCAACATCTTGCTCAATGAAAGAAGGATGTAGCTAAAGCGAGGATCATATTGTAGGGAGTTTGAGATCATATTCTCTCAAATCTCCAGGAGAAAGAAACTCCATTCGTGGTGTGGAAAACACTGACTGACTTGTTTGAGAATAACAATGACCATAGGAGGTTTGCACTGGAGGACAAATTTTGTAGCATCAAAATGCAAAAGGTTGAATCAATTTCGTAGTACCTAAGCAAATTCACACATTGTCATTATGAAATTGGGGGGTCTATATTACCGTTCCAGAAGAAGATAAGGTTGTTCTAGCTTTGTTGGGTCTTCCAAAGAGCTTGCATAGTTATAAGGATTTTTTGAATGGTAGAGACAAGCTAACAAGTTGGGAGCGGTTATGGCCTAAATATTGTGTTGGAAGAGATAAAATGGAGGAACAAAGATGGAACTTCATCCAAGGTTGAGGGTGAGGAGAATTGTGACTTGGTTGGAAAGGCAAAGAGAGGGAAAGGGAAGAAATCCAAATCCAAAGAATATTCTGGTCAAGAGGGCAAGAACAAATACTTTTCAAAGATGAAATGTTTTCATAGTCATGAGCTAGGACACTATGCCACGAAGTGTCTGCACAAGAAGGCCAGAAAGAATCCCTTAGGAGGAGCAACGGGAGAAGCTTTAGCTTCACAATTCAAGTTGGATTTCACACTCATTACATGGATGGTGACATCAGTGATGGGTAGTGTGTGGTATATGGATAGTGGAGCCTCAATCCATATGACGGGAAACAAAGGATGTTCTAGTGAATTGGATGAGAAGGACCTTCAGATGCACATCGAGATGGGAGATGATGAAAGGTATAGCATGATCGGTATCTGTACAGTTACTTTTTAGAGGGATTCTGGTTCTCCTCTCACATTAAAATATGCCATGTATTTTCCAAGTCTAAAGAATAATTTAGTTTAAGTTTCTACATTGGAAGACTGTGGCTATAATGTGATATTTAGAAAAGGAGTGCCTTTACATATACATATCTCCATGGGACAAGTGAAGTGGATTGAGGTTTGTGTGAAGAACCTCTACAAATTGGATGTAGAAGATGGTGTTGCCTTGAGCATGAAAGTAGAGAAGGTGTAGAGCCAAGGCATCGAAAAATTATAGCATAGGAGACATGGCCATTTCCACAATGGAGCTTTGAATATCATGCAACAGATTTCTATAGGACTTGCCAAGGGTGCAATATGGCAACGAGATAGAGGCAAAGGGTGTACACTAGGGAGGTACACCTACTGTAGTGTTTTCTTCTCAAAGATGTATGAAAAGAATGCACTTAAGATTGTGGATGACAAACAATCTCAACAATATAAATGGTTATTAAACATTATAGATATGCACCAACTAATTGAAACAAAACATGCCAAAGTCCGGATCTATGCCACAATCATAGTTAAACAACGAAAAGAAAGAGTAATAACTCCAATCATCCAATGGAAACTAGATATATGAAGAATAATTTTATTATAACACCTGTGAAGGGAACACATAAATATTATCAGTCCCCCTCTATGGGATGGGTTCTTGGCTATCCTCAAACGTCTTCATCTTATGTAGAGTCTCTCTCCTCTATAATGCGTAAACCCATAAAAAATATGGTGGTGTGACAATGAAAATAATCAAAGTTACAACAGTGAGTGTAACAACGAAAATAATCAAAAGTGAATAATGAATGGAAAACCCTTCTATTTATAACAAAATATTGAGTTATCCTTGAATAATGAGCAATAAGAAAATATTATTGGTCCCGTTCTTGGAATAACCACCTAGAATATTTTATTATATTTGTTTAGGAGGGAAAAGGTATTTAAACTTTTATTTGGAAATAATAAATAAATAAATGATTTATTTATCATCTCAAGGAATTAGTTAAGGAATAATAAATAAATAAGAATTTATTTAATTATTCCCAAGGGATTTAATCAAATTTAACAAAGAATAATAATTAATTAGTGAATAATTAATTATTCTTGGAGAAAAATAAGAAAAATAATGATTTATCTGTTTATTTTCCATAATGGGATCAAATATGACAAGGAATAATAATTGAACAATGGTTTGATTAATTATTCCTAGAAGAAAATCAAATAAATAATGGTCTATTTAATTATTCTTCATGGGTTTAACTATAAATTACTTAACAAAGGTAGTTTATTAAATAATTTCTCATAGTGAAAGCAATTTTACTATGGTACAATTGGCTTTACATGGTGTACTTTGATTCATCTAGTAAATTAGGCTAGATGATCAATTTTTTGGTGATAACAAATTTCCCTGCAATGTACGAGTGTTAGGAGAAAAACGGATGGCCAAAGTACATTGTAATGACACAATCACTAGACAACATAGCGAAGTCATAGAGAGAGAGAGAAATCAATGAAGTTGAATTGAAACAGGATAGGGACAAAGGGGGCGAGACTAATGCAAGTCTCCTTTTATGTTGTGGTATCAGACTTCAATGAGGTAGGGGAGGCATACCCATACCCACTGAGATAACTTAGTACAAAAATAATGATTTTCCCAAAAATATAAAACTAAGTAATGAAGTACATGCAAAATGGTACATGACATGTTGGCATAATAGAGCCAGAAAATAATCCAATATGTCCCATATACCTATTGCACCTAGAAAAGCATGAGCTAGGACTAAATACAATAATATCTGAGTACATGAGATACAAAGGCCCTTCCCTCCAAAAATGGGTGGGAGGGAGGGTAGAAAACTAGAGGAGCCCTGTTGAATGAGGAAGGGCTCTGGAAAAATGAATGGATCATCTAGAGGAGATGTGCATGCTATGAATACTACGATTGGTAGGAGCCAAACCCATCAATTTTGCAGAACAACATCTGATGCTGTTGCATAATAGGAATGCATCTAGGCATGTGGGGGGGTACCTAAAGGGCCACCCCCTCTTGAGGTCTGAAACATCTCACACACACCTCGGAATCACTGGTACAGTCTGCTGCATCATTGGACCATCAAGTGTATGAATCATGAACATGAAACGACTAATTCAAAGGGAAATATTGAGTCCCTGTGCTTGATCTAGGTGTCAAACAAGAATGGGTGTTGGAACCAAGATACACCACCCTTTAGGTCGTTCTTCTAGAATAAATGGGCTGATGTCGACAGAATAGCAACCACGATAGGTGAGGTAATGAGGATCTTTAACTATAGCACGTCGGAAAATAGTAATGTGACTAATGGACGAACATGGATAATGGGGAAAAGTGGGACTAAGGGACAAACAGACGACTTCCCTTGTCAGAGCATAAAGTGCATGGTTAACCTCGCAACAACTAACTCAATTTCGGAGGATTTGGGGACAATATGGCTGGAGGCCAAAATGGGCAACACGGGATGAACGATATGAAAATATGGATGGAATACTATGACATGATATAATGGGACATGAAATAGACTCCAATAATGCGAGGGTGACTCATCGCAGATGTTATGAACAAGAGTGACATGATGACACTGCCACACAGACTAGGCCCAGTGAGGACCATCAAAACATGAGTAAATGATGGTTACTCATGATGAAAGTTGACATATGGTACGAAAAATATTAAGAGGAGGTGGACCTCAAAGTACAAGTGTCTCTTTATGATGAAATTCAATTTTGAGAGGTGACGAAGTGACCTTTCTTGGAAAAATGGTCTCATGGTGAAGTGTCAAATCATAAAAAGATGAGGAAGACCCATTATATATCTCGATGGGAGCTCTCCAATGGTGTGGAAAGTTTGTCCAACTGAGCTACAGACTGGTCACAATGGGCAATAGAAAAATTGGGGATTTTTCTATGAAGGGACATTTTCCCTCTAATTTGGATTCATTTGCTAAGTGATCTCTGGTGAATTTGGAGAGGAGGAAAAGGCCCTAAATCTTGTGGAGATTGTATTAGACAAACAAACCATTGGAATTGGGACCTATGAATTTTAGGAAACTGGCCTTACTTGTCTAAATATGGCCTTAAAGCTTCTTGGAACGATGGTTCCTAGTGGAGAATTAAGGGAAGAGGAAAACAAGAATGAACTACTAGAGGCAGTCTAGAATCATTCTCAACCACTAAGGCAAACATGGGGACTTTGTTGACATAAAGTAGAATATTTGAAGATGTGGTATCAAACATCTATGATATGCAATGTGCATATGGCTCACCAGAGAGGCTGGTAGGACAAACTATCCAAGGAATGGGAGGATAATTTTCCATACCTAGAGCCGGTGTGATCTAGGCCAAGACTTATGTTAATCAATTGATAAGATGGCTAGGGGAAAACCATCATGCCCCTAAGCATGGGATACTGATCTGGTATGCAAAGGTGGGAATGATGCCCCTTAGTAGGAGGAGTTTATGGAGCACCATTATGTTCTAAGTGCTCAAAAAAGGGATTCAAGCATCTCACCTCAATTTGGCACAAGATCCTCCAATGGATTATAAGGAGGTGTAGGGGCCTATATGCCCCCCCAATATGTTATGGGCGTACTAGGTGTATTTAGAGTGATGGACTCCAAATACTGATATGTTTTATGTGATACATAATATGATTATGCATTTTTACATCATGATGTGTTGAAAATAATACTGAGAGGGGGGGTGAATCAGTATTATCTAGTTCTTTACCAAATCTTCCTTATTTACACTTTGAATTATTTTTTCATATCAGTACCATAAAATAGTGAGCATGAACAAGAAAAAGAGACAGTCACATCAAAGAACACCAGATATAAGGTGGAAACCCAATGTGGGTGAAAACCACCTGCTGCAATATGTCTCTATCTTCTTTCAAATTAGAAACTCCTTTTACAATGGTCTTGTACTGGTGCAGTCCTTTACCAGTACGCAGGCTGCAACCTGCAGAGAGCTACAACTCTCTCTCATTTTCCAGTCTCTCCTGGAAGGGAGCTAGAACCCCCTACTTCTTTTCAAGGACCACTTTTCATAAATTTTCAAACTGGATCCATATACATCAAATGATCATCAAGTACATGTAAATTACACATTCAGCTGCAGTAACCAGATCAACAATAACAGAACTGAACCTAGAACACCTTATCAACAGAAAAATTCAATCAATAGAAGATCTTAAGATAGATACGCAGTTTTCCTTTCACTGGCCTGCGTCCCCACGCACTTCACCTTCTGTGCCCCTGCGTATACACGCAGAAAGCCTTCTATTGCACCGCGTGCCTACACACTTCTTCTTCAATCACGCTGCGTACTGTTGCTGCAGGTACGCACCCAGATACACTATCACGCCGCGTACTTCACTGAAGCCACGCACCCAAATACACTATCGCGCCGCGTACTTTTTCTGTGTGTACGCACCTGAACCTTCGTCGCTCTGCGTACCCACGCACTGTGCCTTCGTTGCCTCTGCGTACCCACGCACTTATCCTTCTTCTGCTCTGCGTTCCCACGCACTCGCACCGTTAATCACCTGCGTACCTCTGATTAGGGCCGAAATACAGTCAGATGCTCAGATCTGATCTTGCGCTCGAGAGATCACCCTTCACAGATTCGCTTTCAACTTCACTTTTATAGATCAAACTTTTGAAACAATAACCCAATATTTCAGATCTTAAGATATTCAACCCAAAAGCATACCCAAGCCAAATGATCTCCTTTGCTTTATATAGGCAAGCTCTTCCTCAAATCATGGACCAATACCACGGGCCCAAACC